>VYZM01015386.1:5953-19661 GCA_013398915.1 Dromas ardeola
TATTAAACTGTCTTTATCTCAAACCATGAGTTTTCTCACTTTTACCATTCTGATTCTCCCCCCATCCCACTGCGAGGGAGGAGTGGATGGGTGGCTGTGTGCTGCTTAGTTGCCAGCTGGGGTTAAACGATGACAATACTGGATGTACAAAGTGAAGACATTAATTACTCCATAGATCTGTAAAATTTAGCTTTAAGGATGGGTGTCTGAGTTAGAATAGGGGAAGTTAAAGTAACACAGGAGAGTTTATGTTGAAATGGTCAGCTCAAAAACTTGAGAGAAAGTTGAGTTTGGGCCATGAAAGCAGATTGTTCTAGCTGAAACTAGCATTTGAGAGTCCCCTCCTTTTGATACCAAAACCATATTATTTGCATTCATACAGCGCCATAAATAAATTCTTTTCTTTCAATTTCTTGAAAAGTTCAAAGCTATGTAGCATGCATCTGTCTTTTTCAGTCTTTGAACTTTTTTGAAAGCTATTTTACACTGTCATTATCACTCCCTGTCAAAAGTGTCAAGTTGCATTAAAAATGAAACAATACATTTCCTTAGAAGTATGGTATTTGTTGTGATGAAAAGGGAAAAACTTGACCTTACTGTGCATAAGCAAGAGTTTTATTTGAGTGTTTTCAGATATGAAAATGTACAGAATATTTCTTATGACCTTTTCAGACTTCAAGTTCATATTATTGATTGAGATCACAAATTAAGAAATCCAGAAATTCAATAAAAGAAAGAAAAGAATAATGTTTGTACCTGAAGTTTCAAAAGGAAGGAAATTGCTTAAACAGCTGAGGTCATCATCTCATCATCTATTTATCTGTGTTTGATAAAATACTAAATTAGCTTGTGGTATTGAGCCACCTGAGTAATTTTTTTTTTTTTTTTTTTTGGTTTGCTTCACTATTGAATTTCCGCTACATTATTAATGGAAAGAAGAGACATGATTAAAAGCTTAAAAAAGTTTATTTTCCTCTTCCAGTCTATAACTAAAACAACATGGAAAGGACTTAAAGTTATTTGTTTTAGAATGTTATAAAAAGTGTTTTTAACAGGCAAATTAAAATAATGTCTCTATATTGCTGTTCTTTTTCAGGCAGTGGAGTTTACAGGTATCAAAAATGCAAAATTTGTAACTGAAACAGCTTTTTATTCCATTTTAGACTAACAGAAAGACAAGTAATTTCTCACATAAACAAGTCATTTCCAGTCTTTTTTTTTTGGTCACAGCAGTAAGCAATTAATGACTCAGGCTGGTCTTTCAAAATAGTCCAGGAACATACAAAGTATTTAACATATGGTGTGTATTAAAGAGGATATTATACGCAAAAATACATGCACATATATATAATACATTACAGAGTATGCTTTATGTGTGTATATATATATATGTACATATACACCTATATGCTATCATGTGTGGATGCAATGAGTGTAATATAAAGGAGAAATTATGTGATGCTATTAAAAGCTATAAGAGGCTGATGCTCTGTCTTTCAGTCCAGACATGAAAAACAGAAATGGGAAAGGAGAGTTTAAGTTCCGAGCTGTAGCAAAGATAAGGTAACATATTCACCCATGTTAGCCATTATTTTGCAAGGTGAAAATGCTCCTGTTGAAGCCAGCAGATAACACATGGGCCATCTGCAGGGGCTGGAGTGGAGCTGTGTTCATTCTGTGTATTATTACACTGAATAAGAATGGATCTTTTCAAACCTTATATGTACTCTTTCTTGAGGTCTCTGACATGCCTAGGATGATGGCTAGTACACTGGCTATGGCTGACTATATTGACAGCACAAGAAGTGTCCATCCAAATCTCAGATGTGAATCTCCAGTAAGTCTCCTGAGGCTTACAAGATTCTCTTCTGAAATTCCAATTAAAAAAATAAAATAATTATATGTTTGTATATTAAACTTGCCAGCATCCCAGCATTACCCAGAGAGGTAATTCCTGATATCTTTTACATGCCTGTAATCTGTTGATTGCTTTATGTTTTCTCTGTGCTATTCCAACCTAAATACTAAAAACTAAGTATTTTGTAAGCTGGCTAGTCATTGTTTAAATATTATATTTCTCTGAAGGAGAGTTTGCAGAGCTGTATGTACTACACCAAGCTCAGACCTACTGGGAAATTCATAGGAAATTCTCTGAGGACTTCAGCCCTCAAAGCAATTTTTTTCTCAAGGAGAGGGATTGTGTATCTCATCTCAAGAAAATAAAGGGTCAAGCTTTGGATCATATACAGAAGAGGTCAAAAAGGGCTAGATAGGCAATAAATCTCAGAACTGTTGTAGTGGGAACCATAAGTAATCAGCTGGAATCACAAGCATCACTAGTGTGATGCTTGTCAGTGGGTTGTCCCTTTTAAGAATCAAACTATTTGTAAAATGCAAAACCTGTTCGAGGAATCTTTCTTTTTTTCTTGGATATCCACACCAAAGATAGCTTTGTTTTTAACAAATTACAGAAAGAGATGAAAATGTTGAAGTGCTAAATCCTGTTGCATTTTTCTTGCAGCAAAAGTTCACCTAACTAAGGCTTAGTTCAAATGACAACTAAAAAAGCTATGAAGATGGTAAGCAAAGGCAATAGTATTCAAAATATTAACATGATAATGTAAACAATTATTAAATCATTTAATTAATAATTAAAAGTAAAATAATTTAAGTAGTTCACATTGTTCCGTTACGTCTTCAGAAGACTTGCGTAGCATGTAGCCACTTCTGAAAAAAACAGCACCAAATTTAATGACAGCAGAAGAATATGATTCGGGCAGCCAGCCATGTTCATGTATAATCAGTTGTGGCAATCAGCTGCAGCTGACCGGGAGAAACATCTTGATTCGTACTGATCAGTTCTCATAAGTCTGATTGGTTCCATTGTTTGGTAAAATAACAAACAAACAAACAAAAAAACAAAACCCAAAACCTTGAGAAAAATAAAAGTAAAATCAAACCATCCAAACAATACAAACTTCTAGGTATTCTCTATTAATTTTTTTTTTTGCTACTATTTTTTGTGTTTCTCTCTTACAGAAAAGCATTTGATAATCAGACTAAACTACATGTTCATCAGAAGGTAAACTTGAAGAGATTATTGACCACTTCTTTAGTCACAACTGAAAATGAAAAATTTTCTTGTTTTTCTACTTGATTCATAGCAAAATTTGCACCATGTTTTTTGATGTAGGTCTTTTTTCCTCTTTCCTTCTTTTTCATAATCTTTGTTTAAGTATCATGGAAATTATTTTTTTATTTTTAAAATGTAAACTCCATTTAAAAAAAAAAAGTGCAATCACAGTGGTTGAGAAAGGCTATATCATAACAAGGGCTATAGAGAATCTTTAGTTAACCATAACATTTTTTTTTTTTTTTCTGATTTGAAGTCTTGGTTATTTTTCCTTGATTCTATCTCTCTGTTGAATTTTCTGCCATTACTGAGGCATCAGCTGTTTTCTTGCTTATTTGCACTGCAAGTATATAACAGCAGTTGTTCAGACAGTGATAACAGTACTCTACTGTAGAATTGCAATGAAGAATCAGTCTCGTCACTGTAGAGTTGACTGAAAAACAGGAAAAGGTACTGTGAAAATACCGCATTTTTAATATTTTTTTGTTTCAGTTGGTTGTTTTTTTAAGTTTGGAGAATACTTACCCTCTCAGACTGGAAATAGCAACTACTTCAAACCTGCAAATGGAGCATCCATTTTAGTGTCTAGCACTAAGACTTGATTCTAAGACTCTTGAATTAGTTCTGCAAAGAATTATTGATTATAATGACTGTTCTGAAAAATACAATTTTCTCTTGTGAAATTAGAACCATGTCTGTCCTTTGTTTCACAATCGTGGAAAAAAATATGCTGGACCAAATTCTTTATAGTACCAGAAGTATGTCTTCTACTCAAAACCAAACCTATTTGTAGTAGAAGGCCTCATCAGGTTGTGCATACAAAAAACCCAAGGATTTATAAGGCTGCATAAAAGTAAATCATTCTGAATTAAAATGCATGTATAATTTTGACTTAACCTAGTTACTTATGAAGCAAGGCTTATAGAACAAGAATTGATGGGGGTGTATGTCTGCCTGTATAATAATTTGTTATGACATACAGAGGTGCTGTTTTTTAGGAGTATGCCAATGTGTTAGCTAGATTGTGATACAGAAACTTCTCTGATGAAATAAATAGGGGATTGTATGAAAAGGGTTAAACAAAGAGGATAAAATGGCTTCTACTTTAGAGTGGCAAATAGAAGAACTTTTAGAAATATTTTTTTACTAAAACAGATTAAACTGATAGACATGGCAACAGAATATTAAGTAGTACAAAAAAAGAGGATATTCTGGATCCTAGTTTCTGCTCATGAACCTGCTCAAAGCACAGAGTCACGGATTCTTTAGCGCAAAGCAGTCACTGGAACACAAGCAAGAACCCAGAAGTCCCTCGACAGCTTCCTTGGACAACAGATATATATACTTTGTAATATTTTTTTTCCCCTCTTTCATAGTCTTGTATGTTTTTTCTAAGCACTGACTTGGTGTCAACAGCCATCTTTAGAGCAGTCTCCTGTAAGTTCAAATCACATGAGGCAAAAAAGGACACCATTCCCTAGCTCATTTTTAGAGAACAATGTCTTCATGAAAAGAAGCTCACTTATACTTGATTGTGAAGGGACATTGGTCTGAGTCCTGGCCTCCCAGGTCATGTGTGTCTAGATGAAATACAGTATTATAGTGCATTTTTGCCATTCTCTATTAAGTGACCTAAACATTTTCAGATGGACACAACCTCCATAAATCTAATTTTTAAGCAATTAACTCCCCATTTTATTTCTTTGGGAAATTTAGGGAGAGTACTTTGAGAACCGAATTCCACGCTTGTCGCGGATGAAAATATTTGACACAGTTATGATTTAACAGCTATTCAAAATTTCTTAATGATGTAAGGTAGATTGAGAGGTTGAATTTAGCAGCACTTAATCATTAACTGGTTTAGGGGTTTACAAAGTGACTAAGCAAAGTAATTGACCAGCGACTTAATTACAGATTCAAAGATGGCAAAATTCATGCTAAATTACCGGAAGGTATCCCAAATCAATACATATACATATGAGTAAAGGTACAAATCATAAATTAATGCTTATATATATATATACACACCTTTAAGCGAAGCATATAAGTGCGTGTGGACACACACACATACAGGTCTCCAATCGGGAATTTCTTGATAGTAGGTAATGCTAGCAAGCCGAAAGGCATCACTTTTAGGTCCTACATGTTAACTGATGGACACAAAGGCATCCACATCCATAAAGCTAATGTGTATCTCACAACATAGAAGAGGAGAGGTGGATGAGAGACAGACTAGCCTATAGTTAAAATTTCCCTTTCTCAGATTTAGGGTAAATACTCACGATGCATTGGCGTTCCTCAACAGGTAATAGTTGAAGCTTGAGAAGGGTCTTCTCCTGCCCTGGCCTCGAGGTGTCAGCCTGAGAGGTATCTCAACTCAGAAGAGTTACTGGCCACAGCCCACTGCGATCCAAAAGAGTTTAAAGGGTCCTTACTAAAATCGCTACTTAAAGGATCCAAGACAATGGACTTTCGCCGGGTACCTTTCCACTACAGCCCAGCTTGGACAATAGTTATGCAACCCCAGAGCTTGCTAGATCATGAGGTCCTAGCATCCCCCCTCTGTGGTCACAATCCATATGGTGTCAGGTTATAGTTATTATCTCCAAACAGTAGGAGCCATGGGGACTAGGCACACTATTGTGTTCTTGGTCTGTTGCTCTCTACCTTTTCTTTCTTTCATGTTAGACCATTATGTTACGTTCTGGTCCATTGTGTTTTTCTGTGGCTCAAGTTGGGAGGGAGATCACGCCAAGTACCAAGTGGCCTGAAGCAGGGGAGAGGATGGAGGGCGGTTGCACCACCGCAGTGCTGAATTCAGATATGAACAATGTAGTGTCGCCTTGAAGAACTATGACAATTCCCTTTTTAACGCATAAACTACTATGGCACTGTATTATTAAACAACAGTTCTTAATAGGAAGAAATACTAGTACCCAATCTTCATTGCTGGAAGGGCAAGGGACAGCATGATATGCTAAATCCTGACACAAGACCAGACTAATTGCAAGATTCGAGCTCTAATCACATGCAGGCAAAAAGCTGTAACACCTGAGGCAAGTTCAGGCAAAAAAGAAACGAAGATATGTGAAATGCTTTAACTGTTGACAGTTGTCCTTGAGTTGTTAATAGTAACTCTTTACTATTCATTGTATGTGATTGATCACCGAGGTCACAATAGTTTGTGAACCCACTTTTGGATTAATGGAACAATTCAAATAGAAGAAACAAAGAATAATGAATAGTAAATAAACTCCAAACTTTGGTTTAAAATTCATCATGTGGTTAAATTCCTTCCTCAATCTGGCATAAGCAATTTAATGAAGGTCACACAGAAAACCTGTGAAAAAACTTAGATCATTGTTCAGTCTTCAGCTATGAGCCATTTTACCTTTTATAAAATCGCATGTCACAAACTGGAAACTGTGTCATGAAAACTGTGTATGATTTGATACAGAGATGTAAAATATAATGATTTTTCTAGAGCTTGTTAAGCCTCCTAGTATGGAAAACAGGTGAAGTGAAATATCACAAACTACAGATTGCCACTGGAATTCCACATACATTTTAATTGTGATGTCTTATTTCTTGGAATACATGTTATTTATCGTAGCTTTCAAAGGGAATTATTAAAAAAAAAAAGAAAAGATAAAAATCTAGTTATAATGGCATGTAGCTATAATTTGTTTCCTATTGTTTACTATTTCAATTACTAGTTTGCTAAAGGGAATATAATTGTCAGATTTCAGGTAAGCAAACTGATGATATGTACAAAACTGTGCTTGCTTTTTACTGTGTGCTGGCTTAAACACATCAGGCCTTGTATCATATTTTATTTTTATTATATAGGAAATTTTTGCTTGTTATTAGGAAGGAAAATTCATTGAAAATACTGAAATAATAGATTGATTAATTAATATGTTTTGTAAAAAAAAAACAAACAACAACAAACAAACAAAAAACAGCAGAAAAGCCCAACAATCACAGAAGCCTAAAACTTTTAACTGCAAAAGAAATGGGTGGCATTTCATATACAAAACCCATACTATCAGATTACATCAGAATAACAGTTTCTAAACCATGACACTTATTGCCCATGAAGTTGTGAAAGACACTAAACTTGCTTTTGAAATGTCTTACCTTTTGCACAAAAAAATAATGACTGCTGTGACTTTTGTCACGTCTTTAAAGCTCTTATTCTCAATGAGGTCAGGAAGCTAGAGTTAATCAGAAGAGCTAGGAACATCGGGGCTAATATATAGGGTTGAAAGAATGTAAGATAAGGGATGAACTAACTGACTGGAATCTGCTAGTACAGACACTTCCAGATATCATTATCTATGCCAAAAAAAAAATCTTCTATGTAGATTAAATATTTATTTGACCAAATTAAAAATGTGTTTCCATAAATGGATATCGCATAGGATAAATGAAATGCATTTGGAATTTCCTATTGGTATCATATTGTATTATATTAGTTTTATTTATTTAGCTAGATTCATTTTCACCTTGGTAAAATGAACAGGCAATCAGAAATACATATTGACTTCTAAGAACAACATGATGAGTAGAGGCTCTAGTGGTTTTCCTGTTCAGTTTTAGAAAGAGCTTGTTTGAACTAGTGTTGTTAGGTACTACTAGAAAAATCTTTGAAAAAATGTGTAGTATATCATTCTTATTATACCAAATACAGAATTACATGTTTTTTCTATCTTTTGTTTGTATGGTACACAAGCACCTCCTTTAAAATTTAAAATAACAAAAAACAGACTAATGAACAAATGACAATTCACGATAATAATATATGCTGACTAATATAATTTTAATATCAGTTTATATGATTTTTTATTTTATAAATCAAATGAAAACCTAGTAAATTCTGATATGCAGAAGTCATAAATAAAATTATTTAGAACTAGATTTTTAATAGATTTTGTATGTGGCTGCTAGACCACTTCATAATGGAACTGTGGAAACAGTTGCTAATAAGGCACATCGTCATTAGTGTGACATTGTGACCTTATATTCTAATTTGCCAAAAATATACAAAAAAGTAGCCAACTATCTTTTACAGTCTCTAAGTATTCTGTGTTTAAAAATTCAGTGTATTCTCTTTCAAACTTGCATACATCACCTAAAAAGCTTTTGGGGCTGTGAGTATAAAGGGGATGATAGAAAATCTGATTTCATTTTCTCAGTTATGTGGTGATCTAAATCTAGACTAAATTCTTTATTGAAAACAATTTAAATTTTAACTTCTTTCAAATAGTTCAATACTTCACAATACAAAGTTTGTGAAATTTCTTTCAGTGTTTTAAAAGCCTTTTTTTCCCCAAAAAAATAGTATTGAATATGTGATACTGTTGGTTTCCATTAAAAAGAAAAATAAAAAAAATCTCTGCAGACAAATATCTTTATTTAGAAAAAGCAGAGAAAAAAAGAACATATCTTTTTTCAGCTATGATGGCCACTCCTGCATCCTTTTCCAGCATATCCATCGATGATGAATATTTTCTTTTCTTTTATTTTTCTGTGGATACCTTAAATAGTAAAAGGAAAACAGGCACTTCTTTTCATGTATTTGTGTCACACAACTGAACCTGTTTCTGTTTAATGTGCTCTCCTAAAGGTTAGCATTGCTCTTTCATGCAGTGTACCCTTATACAAAAAAACTTCATCACTGCCATTAAAATCTTTTCCTTTAACTCTGCTATGATTCATATTAGATTAAAAAAGGACAAGATTCCTCATAAGTGATCCTGGTTTACCATGGGAAGAGTGATGTTTGCCATATTCAGGATATCCACCTTATTTTCCAATGGCCTCAATCAAATAACAAGTAAAAAAAATATGGCTCTATCATCTGCTACAAAAGATTGTTGTTTAAAGATGTAGTTGGTCTTCCAAAAATTATTTTTGTTTTAAATAGAAATCATAACTAATAGAGAAAGTACAATCACAATGTACCTCTGAGAATTTTCTTGTCCTTCAACTCTCTCTCCTGCTTTTAAAATGTGAACTCAAATAAGGTAACAACCACAAAAGAAGAAAGAGAGATGAGGTATAAACAACTCATTAGCGGGGAAATTAATTTATACACTCAAGCATCACGATAGAGATTTTTATCCCCTCCCATAGCTCCTCTGTCTTTATGCTCCTAATCAGTTAAATCTATTATGCATTGAGAACATCTCAGATGTTTTTTATTTGCCTGTATATCACCACCAAACTGCACAGCTACTCAGTCATCTGGAAAAATAAGAATGGTAGTATATAATATATAACTTTGTGTATATAACTTTTTTGAGCCACAGAATGGGAGAATTACATCTCCTGCTCATATTATTGTAAGTGATTATTTTCTTATTATTTTTTTTTTCTTATTTTGAAGGTTACATGTGCTTCTGAAATATAGTTATTAAATTTATTTTAAAAAATCAAGCTGTGGAAAAGTGTGCGTGTCTGCCTTTATAGTAGAGATGAACCTCTGTGAGAGTCTCTGTGTAGCTCTTTGTATTTCATTCTTCCTTACAGACCTTCAGGTTAAGAAATGTCATGACCATGACTGCCAAGAGCTCCAAATTAAATGACTCAAACAAAATAAGATGGCATTGAATTATATACTTCTTCATCCCTTCAAGAATCATCGCAGAGATGGTAAAGTCATAACAGTTGATGTAGTTTATGAGGGAATGTGTCAGAAGTGGAAGACAAGAGAGCACTTGACAGCAATATCATCCAACAGGTTATTTTCCCAGAATTGCAGTTAGTCTTAACGTGGAGAAATGAGAATGTTCAGAGAGGTACAAGATGCTGCTTGGAGTTAGACGTCTTGCTGGTTCTTTTCAGCTGATACTGCAGAGTAATAACAAATAACCAAAAATGTGCATGCATTAAATCCAAGAAGGGAAATAAAATCTCACACTCTGAAATAAGTAAAATACTGATTGTATTCCTCAGGGACAAGACTTTTTTTTTTTTTTTTTTTTTTTTGTTTTTTTTTGTTCTGTGATTTCTCTTTCACTTTTCCTCTTTCTTCTTGTGCTGTCGGTAGTGTTGTCAGAAAGTCAGGCTCGCTATTTCAGCTACCTGAACAGGGCAAGGCATTAGGGAAAAAACCCTAAATGTACTTCAGTTCAGTGAAAGGAATCCAGAACTCTTTCAATCCTACTCAAAATAAATCCCCGAATCCAAAATTTTCATTAAAAAATACCTAATACTTCAAATCTCTGGGGTTAGAGTAGCTATATTTTTCAGCTTTGTGCTATTTTTTAATTTTTGTGGATATCCTGTGATTCTTTAATTAAGGGATTCCTTCCCATGAAAAGTACTACTGTAGTCCCAAGCTCTTATGCTTCAGGCAGAGCTACACTTTGGAAATAACATTTTTCCCTGGCATTCTTAAAAAGGAAAATTATTCCTTTTTTTTTTCTTAAGAATGCTTAGGTTTCTCTTTACATTGTACCATCCTAATTTCTTATTTTTTCACTCCTCACCAAAAGGAAGTAAAACTGGCTTGAAACTGGATTTTTGGTCTAATCTTCATTTCTGGTATTGATCCATCAGAAATAGTTTTTAAGAAATTCAGGAAACAAACACGTATATATATAATATATATGCCAACAGAAGCAGTAACTTATGCAACAGTCTCTGGTTTCTGCTTTGGGAACTTCTGGGGACAAGGTCCAGGACCATCAGGGAACATGTGGAAACCTTCTGAGAAAATCGACAGCTCCTGCTGATGCCCGGTAAGAAAAGCAACAAGGCAGTGGATCCAAGGAAGTTCTAGCAGCTTCTAAAAAGCATGACCAGCTACCCTCGATCTAGGGTACCACAAACCTTTAATTACTGCTATATTACTCCGTGATTAGAGAGGGTCAAGCTCTCTTTATCCAGTGCTCGGGAGAGGCCTATATATGAGCCACACCCAGGGCACAGTCCCCAGAGGTAGTTAAGGAGCTAATCAATAATTAATTTCAAAGTACAGCTATCAGAGGTTTTAGTTAGAGCTCTGTCACCTGGTGTGGTGCATTTCTCTATGGGAGAAGGGCAAAACCTCAGCCTTTTACAAGGCTGCCCTAGCTAGCACTCAGAATAGGATCAAACTGGAATACACTTCACATCTTCTGTTGGATGGACTTCAGGTGTTATAATGCATCTGTAGCTCTCGCAATAGATGATTATCATCAATGTTGGTATTTTTCTATCTATCAGTTGAATGTAGATCTGTAGCTTTTTTAAAATTAATGTTGCTTTAATGAATGAGTTCTAGAAACAACATGAAGTCGTATTTTTAATGTTACACTATAATTAAAAGAAAAAGGGTAATTCTTTTTGCATTCTCAATACTTCTGTTGTGCTGAGGCCACTGAACGCAATGCCACATATGACAGTTGCTAAATCAGTTAAGCTGTATTTGTTTTCTTACAGTGCCCATATGAACTGAAAACTCATTTTACCACCTGGGAAGAAATCTTTGAAAGCTATTTAGCCAGTTAGTTCACCGATGATGTGACACTCTCACATGGGCTAAAAAGCATTCTGTTGTCTGAGTGCAAGGATTTTCAAGGTTTGTTCAAGTAGAATGCAGAATACAACTATATTAGCACCATGACTATATATTACCAGCAAAAGTTATGTAATTTACTTAGAAACCTCTTGGAAATAGAGTGTAACAGAGTTTATTTTATGCAACAATTAGTAGTGTGAAGAATCTAAGGATAAATCTGTTTGTTTACAAGGTTGGTTGTTTTGTGGTTTGGGATTTTTATTTTTTGTTTGTTTTTAAAGGAGCAGAAAGTAAATTTTAGAGTCATGAGATGGAAGAACAAAAAGTTATTTTCATTAATATACCAAAAGGATTATTTTACAGTTCAAAATATAAACGGCAAGAATGACTTTCTTTTACTTTAAGACATAAATGGTTAAAACCAGATATGAACAATGTTCACTATATTTTCCAACTACTGAAACCTTTTTCACCTCACCTTCAAGTACTCAAGAATACTAGTAATTCTAAATTCAAGAAACACATCATGTTTCAGGCACATAGTTTTTCTTAGTTATTTCTAGGAGACTTTCTCATTATGTATCAGAACCATGTATAAGAACAATATCTTATTTAGAATTTTCAGTTCTAATCTCTATTTTGGAATTTAAAACCTATATGTCCCAGCCCTGAACTCACAGGTGCCTAAATTCTGTAGTGGATTTTGCTTTTAGCAAATAGAGCAGTGAGTGCTACATATGGAAAAAGTGAATTCCACAGCTGAAGCTCATGTACTGTTCTGCCTTTCAGCTACTAAATATAAAAGCTGTGAGTGTCTAATTGAAACATTTGTGTCAATGCAGAGAAAGGAAATGTCAACATTAAGTTAAAAGGAATTGAATTTCAATTACAGTGAAAACAAAACAGGATATATAAGTGGGAGAAGGTTCAATCACTGATGCTTACATCTACATAATCAGATTAAAACCTGTTAGTTATGAAGAGGCACAACCCAGAGAAGCTAATGTTTCTAAGTTGTTCTGAAATGTTAAAAGACTGTGTCAAAAAAAGTCTTTTCATGAGATGACATAAAAATTATTTTGATGCAGTTACATCACACGGAAATGGTTATAGATGCCTTATAGGTGAGGAATTAAAACTTATAGCACAATGGGGAATATATCTACCTTGCAAAAAAAATTTATATGCCAACTATGAATGTTGATTTCCACTGCACGTCATTATTGCTACTACTTTGGATTGAAAAATCAATAAATACGTGTCATTTGGATAGCAGTTCCACAAAGTCTCATTTAAAGTAAAAGAAAATGTAGATCTAGTAATTTGGCAGAACATCAATGAAAAATCACATTTCTGTTTTGCTCATTTTACTCATTCACGAACTGAGAAACAGAAAATGGAACTGAAAAGGGATAACAGAATAGATTCTTTCATTATCTTAGTCAATTTATACTAGTATGTAAGTAATTAAAAATATCTAAACTCACAAAAAAAAAATGGAGTCCACAAGTGAAGTTCCTGAAAACTTCACTAGGTTTGTTTTGTTTTTTTTTTCATTACTGAGATAACATTCAGCAGTGCATTACTGATTTATAAATAGAACTACTTAAAATTGTTTTAACAAATATACAATAGTAATTGAATTACCAAAGCTTTTAAAATAGTTCTTGCAGAGATATTGTCAACTACCATTATTCAAACATATCCAGTAATGTTAGTATTTGAAGTAGTGAGAGCATAAGAACCAGTGCTGCCTGAAGATAAAGGTAGAATTCATAATCTTTTCTACTAGAAATTAGGAAATGTTTCTTAGAATTTTATTTTTTCTTATTCCTGTTGTTATCAAGGTTTTTAAATACTTCTTAGAAGATGTGCATCTATAGGGTGGAAGGATATTTGAGAATTTCCGATTTAAATTTGTTGAATATATATATACCAACTCAATATATATATACCAACTCTGAAAATTACACTGTTGTCCAAACAAAGTTTATTCCAATTCAGCAAATAGTATAGATATAATATTCATTGTAATCTAAGATACTACGGAATCACGGAATTTCAGA
>VYZM01015387.1:0-59971 GCA_013398915.1 Dromas ardeola
TGGTTACTTTGTGTAGTTGCTCCTGCTACCGCAGCTTCTATCCCAAAACTGCTTTTTGGGCTGTATATGTTGTTTTATTTATCAGTCTTAATGCTCCTGCAGTGCTTGCTTTGTATTTCCCTGTCACAAAAATCATTTGCCCATTAATCTGTTATGCCTGCTGCCTAATCTGGCTGGTATAGTGCCTCACAGAATTTCTTCTTCAGGTCCTTCCAGGTGTTGCAACTGATTCAAGGTAGTGAAGACCTACCGGTTCTTCACATTCTTGTCCTCTCTCCCATGCATCCCAATGGAGGAAGATGTTTCGTACCGTCGCATATCATACACTGAGGCTTGTTTTCCTCCTACAATTTCCATCTTCTGTTTGAGGACTACAACTCTGTGAATGTTTGCCCAAATCCTACTGACTGATCATGTCTAATGTTAAGTGATCAGCCTCCTCAGTAGTACATACTCGTAACTCAATTTCTTCTGACCTAGCTACACATTAGATTTCACTCTTTCCTATAAAACAATTCTTATTTTAATCCTGGTTATCTAAACTAGGCTGTGCAGTATTCCATGGAGTGGAACCTTCTTTCCCCTGTTCATGCGTTCAGCAGTAAAGTAATTTTTTACTTCATTCAGTTGATCATTTTTGAAAATAGTCATAGGATCATCATTTGCTTTCCTATCAGCTTGGTACAAGGTAGATGATGTAAAATGTGAAAGCACAGTTAGATTTTCTTCCAGAGGGCCAAGACTTAAAATGAAATCTTTATTTTCATGAATTATCTTGCTGATTTCAGTATAACAGCTTGGGAGAAAACTACTGCAGGATCAGGTGTAGTTTTTTTGTTGTTCTTTTGTTCTTCTGGGGGCAGTTCACATGTGAGAATCTGACTACATTGATGATTTACAAAGTATTTTTTGTAATATTATGGTTTTTACCATGCTCACTGAATTGAGAAACCCTGTGTAGCAGCTCTGCATTTTAATTTCTGATTTAGATAGGGTCTATTTATTGCTCGGTTTACTTATTCTAGGTCAACAGCTTTAATTAGTGTATTTTTAGCAGGCCATGAAATACAAATGCACACAGACATGAAAATATATTAACCAGTACAGTTCAGGCAGTTAGTGACACACCTTTTTGTTCCTCTATAAGCAGAAACAGTTACTTGTAAGCATCACTAAGCATTTGTTTTCTTTTCTTGCACTCACGCTAGCATTTCTCCATGTCATAGTTTTGTTTTTATTCCACTTTTATTTCCCCTGCAAAAACATATTTCTAACTAGTAAAATGTAACGAAAAGCAGCCTTCAAAAATCATGAGTTTGCTCAAAAATTTCTGACTATAATAGAAAGTTAAACTGATCAAAAGTCCTTTTGTAGAATGTGACATTCATGCCTTTACCATGGACTGGAGCTGAATTAAGGTGTTTCCTATATTTCTAAATCAAATGTTCGGGTGGAGTGGGGGAATTATGATGTTGATGTGAATGACAGGAAAAAGTAGAACAATTGGATTTGATTTAATAACACATGCTGGAGATTTTTTTGTAACTAGACTTTGCCACTTGAAAGATGTTAAAAGGTTTTATGCATAGTCTGCTTAAAAAAAATATAATTAATTTCAGTTCAACAATAGGGGCTGTTGTTGAATCGACCCTGGGTCTGAGAACAGAGTTGTTGTTTTACTAGTACATCCGTGACTATTTTCCAAGTGGAGGCACTGTCTGCTAGTCAAAGGCTGCATTAAATCTTCAGTTCCTAAGTTAATACTGTTGCAGGCAGGACAATCTTGAACAAACCTAGGCTTTTAGTACAACACAATTTTTGTGAAGAAGTGGTTAGAAGTTACCATCCACAGCTCATGTTTTTCTGATGTTCAGATCTCGTTGCACCTGTGCTCCGGTATCTGTAGATCCCATCAAGTCACGTGCCAAAGCAGGACTGTGGTTCCCATACTGGTACTCTGGGAGGCATTGTATAGGTAATGTTTTGTATCAGGCTGGAATCAATTGGATGGGGGCCTCGGATAAGGTCAAGTGGAGGACAAATTACCATTGTTGATCTATAGCAGCAGTTAACACTGATCTTTGTAACATCTTTATTGCAAAATTATATACATTCTGGCATTGCACTTAATGGATGCTGCATGACAAGTGGTAAAAGTTATGAATGACTTCTATCAGGCTTCATTTTTTTCCTGCTTTTTAGTTAATATTACAAAGCCTGATGTAATTATCCATTTGGCAGTTCTCCTTGTCAATCATCTGCTGATTCATAAGCCAGTCAAACAATTTATTACACACTGGATCATCTGTGAGGACTTTCTGGCACAGCTCCCAGCACTGAATTCGGTTTCCCAGGGTATCCCAGTAGCATCAGAACTATCCACATTATTCCTGGACCTGTCTTGTTTCCCTGCTGTATACACGGCTGTAGGCTCATAGGCTGCACCTCTCATGTTGCCTTATATGACTTATACTCCTTTCCTCTCCAGAAAACAGACAGACAACTGTACTTCTTTTGGCATAAGTTTTTCATGGAAGAAAATATAAGTCAGGTACATATTTTGGAGCTGTTTTGGACATATCTGCAGTTGTCTGAAAACCTACTGTTTCAGCCTGAGGGCATTTAGTTACCTTTGTTTCTTGTGGTTTGGTATGCTTTACCTATTAGGGGGCCTGATCTGCTGCAGATAGCAGCCGAAAGGTGTAAAGGGCCAGAAAGAACTTTCTCTATATTTTTACTGGTTAAAAAAAGCTAGAAAAATTTGCTGAGCACAAACTACTATCACAATGAAGTTCCCTCCTCAGCAATTCTGTCTCCTTGGTGCACTTCCCCTTCCCTGCTGTAGCTTTCCTCTTTGTACGGCTTTCTAAGTTTCCACCTCTGACCAGTCTTGCTGTGCGTATTAAGTATGTCCCCCTAGGTTATTAAGCACTGACAACATAAACAGTGCACACTCTTGAGGTCTACATCTAGGCTAAAAAAAGTAATTGTTTTCACAGATTGTTATGAGGAAATATCAGTTGTCATGTTTTCCTTTTCCAGAAAGGAAATCCAAACAACCCTTGATACTAAACTATGTATGGAAATGAAAGCCTGCAGGAAGATGAAGTGCTGCAAGGTAAGCTGATTGTGTACCCTGTAACAAATGTTCTCTTCAATATAAACTCTCACAGATAACTTTAAGATGTGCTCCAAGAAGAATTAGAAGGTAAAGAAGGTTCAAAGCAATTAGTTGCCAGTTTTTACTAGATGAACCAGTTGTCAGGGGACAAACCTCTTTGCAATCTACCCCTTCCCTAGGAAGCCCCTTTACAGCTCCACTCCCACTAGAACTCTAGGCTGTTTCTCTCTCAAACCAAACCCTAAGCAAAACCAAACCCGAATTAGATGGTAAAGAAGGTTCAAAGCAATTAGTTGCCAGTTTTTACTAGATGAACCAGTTGTCAGGGGACAAACCTCTTTGCAATCTACCCCTTCCCTAGGAAGCCCCTTTACAGCTCCACTCCCACTAGAACTCTAGGCTGTTTCTCTCTCAAACCAAACCCTAAGCAAAACCAAACCCGAATTAGATGGTAAAGAAGGTTCAAAGCAATTAGTTGCCAGTTTTTACTAGATGAACCAGTTGTCAGGGGACAAACCTCTTTGCAATCTACCCCTTCCCTAGGAAGCCCCTTTACAGCTCCACTCCCACTAGAACTCTAGGCTGTTTCTCTCTCAAACCAAACCCTAAGCAAAACCAAACCCTAATTAGAGAGAAATGGTATTGCTAGGCCTGGGCTAAGCCTTAGCACAAGTCCCTCATCCCTGTCCTTAATGAAGAATTTCTCAATGGAGGACTCCTCTTGACAGCCTGTGCCTTCCATTGGTAGCCTTAGCAAAAGCCTCTATACTCAAGCCAAATGAAGAAATTCTTAGAGAAGAGATGTGAGTGCAACTTACCGCTTGCTTTGGCAGCCCCTTTTCAGCCCCACTTCGTCTGGAGCTTCAGAAAATGCCTCTCACTCAAACTAAATGCAGTTAATACAGGGCTGGGCTTGAGAGAGAGGAAGCTAAGTCTGGATTGGGTTACAAAGGGTCTGCCAAAGGGAGGAGTATACTGGAGAAAGAGGTGTCCCCTGAGGAATTCTTAATGTAGGGCAGGTCTTCGGTTTTAGGCTCAAGCCCTTGCCTGTTGTTAGGCTTAGGTTTATGGTTAGTTCTGGGAGAGAGGCATTCTAGAGCTTCAGTTGGGAGTGGAGCTGGAAGAGGTAGGCTGCAGGCACATTTCTCCCATGAGAACTTGTCCCTCTTCTTTGGCAGTCCTTTTGCAGCTGCACTCCAGCTGAAGCTCCAGGCTTTGTCGCTCTTTGTCACTTAGCCCGAGCCCCTCAAACATGGCCCCGAAGAAAGGGATCTAAGGGGAGAGTGCTCTAACACCTTGTTGGGAGAGTTTGAATTTTTCTAGCAACAAGACAGCTGCGGATGAATGTTTGACTTGCCTTTTTCCAACCGTTCATTCTCATGGTTGTCTTGTGAAATGGGAGCTCTTACAGAGCTTGTATTTCAGTTGTCGTAACTCATCAATTTTGTTCATACCAGCTGACCTTCACTGGGCTGTACGTCACAGTAAGTTACTTAAAGCCAACGAAAACTGTCAGGATCAGACTAGTGATGGACCACCATCTGTTCAATGTTATAGCCTGTGAAGAAAATCAAGTAGCACATCTAATAATTCTATTTTACATTATGTAATTACTGTAGAGGCTTTTCAGGCAACAGCATGACGTCCAAGTTAGCACAAGGTGTCATTACGGTTGCCTTTTCTGAAGGGAAGAAAGTTACCTAAGAGATTCAGTTCTCTGCTCTGATACTTTATTATTCAAAGTACAAATCTTTTTTTTACTTAGTCATTAACCTGTGTACACATAAGCAGACACTTGTGTGGTGACACAAATTCTGTTATAATTTGTCACTTCTGTTGGCGTGCTGGAACTTTGCCCTGTCTCTTGCGTTTCCCTTTAATTAATATAGATTTTCACTTTAATGCAGTTCATAGCTTTTTATCAAAGCTTTCACACAGAAACCTGAGAGTTTTAATGTTTCCTTTTACCTTTTAACAGATCTAATTTCAGTGCATGTGGGAAATGTTAACTAATGAGAATTTTTTTAAGTAATTTGTAGGACTATATTTTTACAAATGATAAATTAAATGGAAATTTATTTGCTGACCACTTACTAGTCCGGGGTAGGAATTGAGAGATGTTAAACTGTTACTCCCCTTAGGTTTATGTTTAAATATATAACCTCTTTTTGAAAAATTATTTGTCATGATTTTTTCACAGTTATTTGTGTGTTAATAAAATAATTAAAAATTAATTATAGGACATAATCCAGAATTAGGAATAAAAACTAGAATGAGTTTGATTGGAGGTAGGAGAAATGCTTGGCCAGAAGTTACACACAACTTATTCTGAAATCAGGAAAATCCTAAGTACCATTTTCCATGATTTATTCATTTTTACTCACCTCAGTTTTCCTTAGCAGTTACTGAAACTGAAGAAAGAAGTGCCAGAATCTCATGCAGAAAGGGATTCTTGCTTTATTTCTAGACAAAATGTAGACAGAAAATGCTGAAAATTTTGGTAGGATGTCTTTTATTTCTTTTTCTCCTTTTCTAATCAAAGGTGTGAAAACAAAATAGCTAGCTTTCAAAACAGCTTTTTTTTTTTAAATTATTTTTCTTTTTACAAGTCAAAGAGCATCTGAAACCTGAAGTTTATATATCTTTAGGAAAAGGACAGCCCTCAGACACATCATGGAAACCAGGTGACAGGGACCATTTTAGCATAAAAATTGAAGTAGTAGGTGTTAACTCTACACTAACAGTAGGTGTAAACTCTACGCTGTAGTAGTAGGTGTTAATGCTACACTGTATCTGAAAATAACACATCACTTGAAAACCAAGGTCATTTCTTAAGGGGTTGCTGAAGCTCCCTGTATAAGACTGTCCATTTTTTGATTATTCTGTTTGGCAGCGTTGGAGGTAACAGCATTAACTTTAGATTAACATTACCAAGGTTAACGCTCCATTGATATGAATGAAGAAATTCAGGTTCATATTGAGTCCTCTAGGTATGACAGGACTAATGGATTGTAGTTATCAAGGTTGCAGAATGACGAAGGGCTAGACGGACTGGCTTAAAATCTCAGCAGTTCTGCTTTTCTGCCACATGCCTATCAGCAAATTTTTTACAGGACATCTGGGCTGTATCACACTGCTTTTTCTAACGCTGGAGAAGTGACAGACAGGGGATTAAGTTTTTCTTCCCACTGGAAAATTCTCCATTACTACAGTAGGTCATAATTAAGTCAAAATGGCATTCTTGCTCTCTCTCCAGGAAGAAACTGATATCCTGACTCCCATGTTCGCTGCTTGCTCAACTGAACAGTGTCTATAAGCTGCTCCAAAGTAGCCCCTTACTTCTCTGGGTGTTGATGAATTCTGGTCTCTGTGGTGTTGGAGCTATTTGTTTCCTGGGGCCTGAAATTTAGATAAACTCAGCATACAAACTGTTGGAAGAGTTTGGCGCTGTGAAGTTTTGCAAAATAGCGGCAATAGCAATTGAACATGTGCTCTTATTTCAGTGCTACAACTGAGATAGTGAATGAAATTCTTATGCATGTGAGCAAGAATAGAGCAGTCAGTATGATTCTGATATTATCTCTGTATGTGAAATAAGTAAGACAAATGTGTCAAAGTCTGCCTTTAATTGATGTTAAAAAAATTGGGAAGTATGCAGAAAATAATTAAGAACTACCTGATCTAAGTTCCAAAGACAATGTTCTTTTCATTAGAGCCCTGAGAACTGAAACTATAATTTTTTTCCAAATAAAGTTTAAGAAGTGTTGAAATGTACCTCATAGCAGATGGCCATTTAAAAGTAACAGAAAAGAACAGGAAAAGACCCAAACATTAGAAATTCAAATTAGAAATAAACTGTACATGTTTGGCAATGAGTTACTAACTTCTGGAACGGCTTGTTTAATGATGTGATAGATTATCAATTACTTCTAAACTTGAAACCAAGTTAGGTCCACTTTGATTGAAATCCTTGAATTTTTCATGTCTTCCTGCGCGTGAAAATCACTGGCTTATTAGTAATATATAAAAATTATCTTCTTTCCATCAATTCAGATTGTGAACGACTCATAAAGAGCAATAGGACGTTGCTACTCATACATGCATCTCTTCTTTCAAAAATAATATATCTAATTCGAAACAGAATTGTGTTAAATTGTTTGCCAAATCCCAGTATGTGATAATGTCTTCTTAGAAGAAGCAAAATGCAAAAAGTAGTTTTTTCGCATGGGAAAATGCTATCTGCTTTTCAACTGGCAAGTATGATCCTGTGTGGTTGTGAATGCTGAAGAGGATTCCCTCTCTATACAATGCATTCATTTTAGCATTACTATTCCAGCTTGCCTTCAGCAGACCTTTCGATTCAGTCATAAGTTAAACTCTCAGTGCTGTGGCTGAGCTTTACCTTGTGGAGTATGTTCCAGACTGCTTCCATTCTGCTTTGGCCTCTCACCTTTAACTGACATTCTCTTTTTCACTTTGCCATTTCACTATTGTGCTAATGAGCTTTTCTTCTTACCTGAGATGGTTATTGTGCATCTTTTTGCTTTGTTGATACTCCATTTACAGCAAAGCTCAGCTAAAAATAAGTATTTCCCAATGCCCAATTTCTTATTTTCTTACTGTGATTTTTGTTACGTGTAAAGAGATATGTGCCAGTGGCTTACTACGCCTCTTGTAAATCATTGATAAGCTCCAATCAGAGGAGTGGGGGCACTTTATGATCATGAAACTAAGCTTGTTACTGCTTGGTGGTTTTTTTTTAATATTCTCTAACAAACCAAGTCGTCTTTTTGAGATCTGTCCTTGTGAATCCAATTTCAGGATTAAGTGTGTTACACTGTATTTGGATGTTCCTGGAAAGTACTTTGAGATATATTTTAGAATTAACTAAAAAAATACATATACATTATTTTTACACTTTATGCGGCACTAGATACCAAATGTGGCAGAGCCATTTCTAACAAACTTGAATTCAAGAGGCATCTGCTCTTTTGCTTTTTGGCATGAACATTACATTTAGATACAAACCAAAATATATGATAAGGAGCTGGTATTAGGCTCCAAATAAAGTTTAAGCCGTGAGTTGTGATTAAATCTTGGGAGTTTTGATTCACTTTCAGATTTGATGTCACCAAAATCTCATCAGTTAGTCTCGAGCTTCAGTGTCTCAGTCTTGAGATGATACATAAAATGGCTACTTGGTATGTTGTATAATCTGACTAAAGAGAAAGGGAGTCGGGTAGAAAGGGACCAGCTGCCTTCTGCTAAAGATTGAGAAAGGCCTGAGATTCCAAAATAAGAGTCTTCAAATTCCTTGAAGCCAGCTGTGTGCAATAGAATAATTCATGCTTTTTGAGTATGATTCTGACAATTTCAAACTTCACATTTGGAGGTATCAAGGAGCATATGCATCATCCACAACTTCTGTGGAAGGAGTGGCCCTCAGCCCACACCCCCGTTCGGATTACCTGGTGGGAGATCCACCTTGACTCACCCCAGGCTATGTCATTTCTTTAAGAGGTCCTGATCTGGTTTACTTTCCAGTCTCACATACGTGAGAGGGGTATTGTGATCATTTAAATCTGCGGTGTTGCCTGGAAAACAGTTCAAAGAGACAGAGCAACCTGCACAGATGCATCTAGACAGACAAATACAGAGTTTGATTTGAGCAGAAACATACTTTGGCACTTAAGTACAGCAGAGATCTAGGACCATCGGAGAAGAAATTGAATGTGTTGCAGCTGATCTTCTGAAAAATTTAAAATACCTTTTTTTTACTTAAGCTTCTCAATGTTTCTCAAACGTATTTCAATCTCAGCATCTATCTATAGATAGATGGCATCTATCTCAGAAATTTTTCATCCAGCCGTGTCAGTCTTCATCTCACCATGAGTTTAACAATTAATCCCATTGTGGCTTGACGGAAGGTGACCTATCTTCTTTGCAATTATCTTTGATTGTCATGCACAAGCAGGAGTGTTGTTGAATCAGAACCTGTTTGTGCAAGCTTCTTTATTATTTTTTTCCCCCCTGGGAGAACATTATTAGCTATACTGCTAGTGTACACGGCCTGCTGATTTCCCTCACAGGAAATGTCACTTTTCATACATAGGACCCAAAACAATGCTCATGGACATCAATAAGAGACATTGTGTTTATTTCAATGGACTATGTCCAGATTTCCCTAAGACTGTATCCTTTCCAGTTTCATTTCATAAACATCTCTATGAAAGAAAGAGAAATTTTGCAATGCTACTGTTCTTGTTAAAAGAAGCGCTTCACACTTCACCCTGCTTTCCACAAGTTCTACTAATAAATTCTATTTTGTTTTCTTCTTACTCTTTGGAGTTCAGTGAGTGTGAATAGTAAGGAATTTGGGACTCACTCATTTCTTCTATGTAGGTCTTACTCAATTTTTGTTCAAATTTTTTTGAACTGCTCTCTGTAAAAGCATTTGAACTGTTGCTTCCCTAGACCCTTGTTCTACCACATCTCTTCGAGGCATTTAGTGTTTGTTTCTCCCGGTCCTGTTTTTTATTTCTTTTTGGAGATTTTCCAAGTGAATGCAATACAATCTGATGAAAACAGTTCTCCAGTTCTCCTTTTTCCACTTGTTTTTCTATTGGAAGGTGATGACGGTAGGTTCTCTTGGTCATCTCATTTCACATCATTAATTAAATATCCTAAAATATTTCCCTAATTTTTCAAATGGAAGGTTATCAAGTTTAAACATTTCTGGCTCTTCTGCATGTATAAGAGGCTTCAGAGAGGGACAACGCTTTTGCTAATTCAACCTGTAGATGGTTGTATATGACCCAATTTTATTCCCATTGAAATCCATTAGAAGTTTGCTGTTGACTTTCCTGTTTTTAAGATCAGTCATATAGGCAGGTGTGTTTTCAATAAACACATAAGGAGGAGGACGCGATACTGCATTGAAGCGCATTATATAGTCAATTGGGCAGTGGCCATAGCTTTACTGTGACTGCAGCTTAGGCCCTGAGAAGTCCTTATGGGCTGGAAGGTGGCTCCCAGGGCTGTCCTCTGCAGAACAGTTGTATGGTCTTGTAAGTAGATCTGAATTTTAAAGGTATTGAGGGTAGGACTCACATGTGGAAATTATTCCATAAATCAGGTCTAAGAATCCGGTTACAGGCCACAGAGTTACTGACTTAGCAGTTTTATCTAAACCATTGATTCTTGAGAGCTTTAAGGATAATTTGCGTAAATCAAGGTTACTTTAATTTTGGAAACTTGATTAATTGCTGCAGTGCTCCGGCTTTCTTGAAACATATTAATCCTAATAGAGGCACCTAACTACCAAAGCCTTTACAAATACCAAGTGTTGTGTATATGGTGTATAATTTATGTTATCAGCAATGTAACTGTTAGGTTCAAAGACGCGCTGTTTCCACCAAGTGTTACAGCACCATTTTGTGTAATTGTTCCTGACTGGCCTAGCAATGTATATGACAAATGAAATGTAACACAGTCAAATACCCAGGAATACGTTGTGCAGTGCTTGCAGAAATGCAGCACATCAATACAAAATGAGCAAGAAAGAACTGAAGTTGACTTTGATTGGAACGTAGGGGAATAGCGTAGATCTGCTCCTCGTGTTGTTTAAACAACGTGGAAAAGCAATTTATAACTCAATAAAGTGCTGGGTGTACTTACCTGAAATTGCAAAATAGAGCTGCCTGCATCTGAAGTTCAGATGAAATTGTATAGTGTTCTTTGTCTTCTACTCCTTTCATTTAATCTCTTCTCAGAAGGGACTAGGTGGCTAAGGGACTTGGCAATGAGATCTGGCACTTTTCCTTTTTTTTTTGTGACACATTGAAAGCATTCTTAAACTGTGCTTTAGTACTGGAATGACACTCAAAAGAAGAAACAGTTAGGCAAATGAATGCTTTATAAATATTCAATGTTAATATTTTCCTTCTCTCTCTTAAATTTGCCAGTAGTGGTAAACTGTCAGGTTAATATTCCCCTCTGCAAGTCTGTCACACCATTCCTGTCATACATGACATCACATTTCAGCGCAATGGTTGCCTTCAGCGTTAGATTCAGAAATGTCTATTATAACTGCCAGCTTAAACAAACAAATTCAGGGTTTTTTTTATTGACAAGTGTTTCTTAGCTTGTTAACTTTTTGACTGTTTGGCTGAACATAATGGGCATCGCTTAGTTTTCATAGTTGCTCACCATTTCACGTGCTTGAAAGACAGACACGGCTTGGGTTTTCAGCGATAGCTGAGCAGCGAACAGCATAGCTTCAGAAGAGTAGGTACATGAGTGATAATATATACATACACCCACTTATACCCTCACAAGCAAATAGCTTTATAGGGAAAATTTACAAAAGTGAGTAGGTTTACAGATGAAAAACAGGAGGCTGAGGGACTTGAGATGCTTAGGCATGTTTATCAGCCTCGCTTAGCACCCACTTGAATCTTATAGCATCTAAATACCATTTAAAATATAGCCCTGAGCAATACTGTGCTCCTTTGATCCCCAGAATAACGAGGAAGAGCCTGAAGGCAGTTCTATATCATGTGGGTTATTTAAGGTCCTAGTAATTTGTAGCCAGTCGTGACACTGTCCCTCCTTTACATGCACGCCAAGAGCTGGGGTGGGTGGTGGCGAGGGAGCTTTCCTGTGTTGCCTTTGTGCTGTGGAGAGCCTTGCTGCGACGGAGAGCCCCGCCGAGTGCCAGCTCAAGTGTCCTTGGGGTTGCTTGAAGCTACTCCTCCTACAACAGAGATTAAATTCAAGACGAAATTCTGGTCACAGATGCTGAACGCTCAAAAAGGAGTAAGTAAAGGCACAGTGTGTGGTTATGCAGTCTTGATACGCAGAAAAACATACTGGTTTTAAAAGAGATTACAGTTCTATGAAAATGTAGGCTAAGGCTTGGTATTGCCAGTATCTAGAAGTCATGCTATAGAAATGTTACCCAGTTACCTAACAGCAACGATGCGATGTTTGCAGATCACATGTAAGAAAAGCTGTCTCTCTCTCTCTCTTCAGGTTATTATATGACTCAGAGAATGGGCATGAAGTGTGTTTTCATCTAGTCAGGCATTTTCTTTAAATAATTAGGAGTGGGAAAAGAGTCCCGTAATCAATGTCCTGGATCATCTGAGACGTAAGAAATAACGATTGAATTGGAAAATAGAGGTTGTTAGGGCTTATTTGGAGTTTACTTTGCTTCCTCATTGTTGTACATGTTTTTGTGCGACCCTGGCAATCAGATAGAGATCCTCTGAAGAAGCGGACATATGTTTGTCTCTCTGCTAACAACAAGGTACCATACAGTCTCATAACATGGGATTATAAGGCTCTGCTTAGATTTTATGATTTATTTCGTATCTAAGTGCCCTGCTTAGAAATCAGCGAAGTGTATACATTTAAGAAAAGATACAAATTTTTACTTTACTACAGGTAAAATAATATTTACATGGGATGTACAGAAATGCAACTTATAGATAACAAGATATATTTTTAAGATAACATAGAATTTAATAAAAAACAGAAGGTAGTTATTTAACTAAAGTTAGAAATACTGCTTCTAAACATACGGTACATGTTAGAAATTATTCTTTTTACTAAACTTTAGATACAGAGTCTTAGATTTAAGTAATGCTTAATCCTATTGAAATTTGGGGCATAAGTATTCTATATACGATCCATGGTCCCAGACTGAAGTTAAATCTGTAACTTACACTTTATTTAGATATCCCAACTATAGCAAGATTGCATATAATTATCTTAATGATGGACTACATTGCAAGTTTTGAATTCCTTATATTTAATCAGGAATTACATTGCATATCACACACACAGAATCACATATGGTAAACAACTGAACATTTTAGCTCTTCAAAGATGACTATGTTCTTTCACTATACACAAATATGTAGGCATGAATGACAGAGTCCTACCATCAATAGTCTTCTAAAGAGTCTATGTATTATACCATCTAGGAGGTTTTTTTTGGTGGTGATAGCATTTCTTGCTACATAAAAATCTGTGAACATTGTAAGACAAAGAAAAATAGTAATTCCTTCTGTATGCACTGGGATAAGGTTGCAAGTGCTGTGTTAGCCTGTACTGTTAGATGTCTTCCATGTGAGGAATAATTTCTTCAAACAGACATTTCAGCAATTACTGTTCTGTACACATCTTAGCTGGGACTTCTTTCATCCTTTATACTTTTTGATTTTGTTTTTCTCCTTCATTTAGGTTTTCACACTACGCTCATCACTCTTTCTTCTGAGCCCCTTTGACTGCTCCCAGGCTGCCTGCCATCTGTGGACGCAACTTTTTATGAGCCACCCCTTCAGTTAAAGGGGTTGCGTTTGTAAGACAAACACACCCGTCTACAATCCAATATACCCGTGGTTGAAAGCTGTATATTACATTTCCCATTGTCAGTGTGCTACAGAGGTCTTGTGTACACGAGGCAGTTAGGGTGCAAAATGGTGGAGTGTGAGTTTACGGCACAGAAGCTGCTCCAAACTGACCCCTGGGATGACGACTCATCCTACTCAAAGCAAGATAGCTTGTTCCATTTTCACCCAACGTTCCCTACCACAGAAGCAGTGTCATTCACATGGTGGGCTACTGTGCAGTCTATTCCCTTCTTAGGCAAGCCTGAGCATATGATTTTTAGCAAAAGCGCTGAAGACAATTGAGTGCTGAGAGACTGATCCTTCAGGACATATGTGCTCACAAGCCAAGTGGAGGGAACAACTTGGGAGTCCTGAATAACAGTCCTTTTAAACACTCTATTTTATTTATGAAGTCATGCATTACAGTTTAAACATTAACTAATCTGCTTACTTCAAATGATGGGACATTTGAAGAACTTGCCATGCCACACATTCCCCAATGAACCATGAAGTTATAGAAGGAAAAATTGAAACTCCAAGCAGAAAAATATACTTGGAACCTTAGATTTCCTAAAGCTCAGTGCAAGTCTTTCGGCCTTTCGGAAATTGAAAACATCCACAGAAAAGATAAATGATATCAGTGGATAATCTAAGTAAAACATACATGGAGATTTCTTTTAAAAATACCACTAAGATTAAACATCTGTACTGTTGGTGTTACATGGCACAAGTTATAATCTAGATTTCCAATCAGCAGTATACACAGCAGGACATCTAAAATATTAGAATATAAATTAATTAAGACTCATTTTACTCCCAGACCTCAGATGTTTCACTTGAATAGAACAAGTAAGTCCCCTTTTAGTGTACATGCTTGTTCTTGCTAACATGTAAGCTGTTACAATTACTCGTAATTGTTTTAAACAAATGACAACTTTGACAAACCCGGTGTTCTCCTTCAGGTTCTCTTTGTAAGCATGAGCCCTTATATTTTGTACTTCTAGATTTCTTTTCTAAAGTCCATTTTATTTCTCTTTACCTAGCCCCACAACTCTCTGTTCTTTCTATGTGCCTGTGTCATAATTGGCCTTTTAAAGACATGTGTCCCTGCATGTATATGTAACATAATGTTTCCTTAAATGAAGATATATTCGCGAAGTTGGAGATAGAGTTTCAGTTAAGTTGGAGATAGGGTTTTACTGAAGTACCTAAGTTCTAAAGGACAGATAATATTTCATTAATAGGAAATTGGGCACAAAGTTTAGCTTGTTACTGAGTCTGAACCATGAATTTTGTCCTATTACATTGTTATAAATATGTGATGACTTATTTATTAGTAGTGGAGCAACAACTATTGATGTTCTTATGAAAGACTCCAATCTTAAGCTTCTTTTTAAAAAGCCTTGCTGGTATACACATATTTTTGAGTTTAACTTTTTTGAAATGTTTTGTGTGCTGTGTTTATTTTTTATCTATAATGAATTTAGATTTGGATGCAATTACTGTGAATAGGAATCACTTCAGATTTCTCATCTACACACAGATAAAAAAGACATTCCTTGGCTTCATATATAAGTACTGTCAGCTTCTCAAATCTGTCCATGTTCTCCATGCCATTAAAAGTTAAAAAGTAATTTGTTTTAGCATTTAGCTCCATCTTTGTCTCTCTTGTCTTCTAGATAAGACTGTTACCTTTGTAGAGCCTGGTATTGCAACCCCTACCCATAAAACAAAGCCTTTGGGATTTCCCTGGAAAATCAGGAATACATGACTGGACACAGAGCACTCAGGATTAAAAGTAAGTAATATTACATATGAAGTGAAAGAAATTATTCTAGATTTTGGGCTATTCATATACACCTGTAGAAAATAAAAACACAGCTACGTCTTGACTTTTTCCACGCAGCCCCTCATCCAATTAAAACCATGTGATCAAACCTGAGAAGACCTGAACACTTTCATCTGAAAGGACTGACAAACATCCTTCTCCTCTTACCTTTGTTTCACTCATTCACATCTATGGCCCATTATTCAAACCAAGCTAGGAGAGGAACTCTGAAGTCTCTGCTAAATAAGCTGAGATGGCAGCATAAAGAAATAGAAATCCCTCCAACCGAACAACATGCTTGGTGAATCAGGTGTGGAGCAAAATAGGATTCACCAGGCATGAAAAGCAAATTCCTCATCCAGTTCTCTGTGTGGATTCTCTGCAGGACTGCTTAAGCAACTTTCTTAGTGGTGTATAACATTAGTGATAGTCAACGTCTTTAAAGATCAACAACATTCAAAGCAGAAGGTGAATTTGATAATATCAGCAAGGAATCTAGCTAGATGTAAGTGCTAGAAGGAGGTCACCATACATGTGCAAGATCCAAATTTGTACTGAAATAAATGTCTTTCAGGAAGCTTAATTCTGAAATGGCAACGTAACAAAGAAAATATGTTAACCTTACTCCCTAAAAAAGGAAGTTGAACTTGCCTCTAAATCAAGAATTGGCCGTATGGCCAATATATAGTCCTATGGAGCAAAGACTTAATGCTTGCCTGTAACAAAACCATTGTGAACCTAGTGCATCCATAACCATTAGCACAGGCAGGGAAAGGCAGGAGTTCCCAGTGCCTGAGTGACTGGTGGTGGCTTAACTAAAGAAGGCGTCAGTTTCAGCCCGCTCAGTACTCCCTACACAACATTTATACTTTACTGAAATGTGAACATTTTTCTCATCTATGACCTAGGACAAAAAGAATGAAATATAGCACTCAAAGTGAAGATAGCCGAGACCTATCCATGTAATACAAGTCAAGTTAACAAACTCATCAGGTTTGAAAATGTTTCTGTGCTTAACGAACTGGTTTTACACTGAACCATCACTAATCAATAGTCCAGCATCTTCTTTCTGACTTTTTTTCATAATATTGTTCTCCCTGCCACCAGAATCTAATAGTGTGTGTCTGTTAGGATTACAGCTACCAAATGGTGATTTGAGCTCTTCCAGGTAACTGAGAACTTTCAAATCATTTTTATGTCCAAGATAAACTTGTCACAATCAGTAAAGATCTCTGTCACTTATCCCATTGACTTTCTTCCCTCTATGCTTTTTTAATACCATCAGATCCCAGGGAACTTGCAATTTAAAAGTAACATGCAAAAAGAAAAGTAATATGCTGATTCCCTGAGTTCCTGCTGCTACACTGACAGATAAAAATAAAGCACAGTAAGATGAAAATTATCATTTCAACAATTTTATGACTGTCAAGAGAAAAAAAAATAAAAAATCTCCGATTTCTTTGCCTTAAATGGAGTCTCACCTGATTTACCAGAAAGGGTAAAGAGTCTTTACTCTGAGTCTTTACTCAGAGCTTTAGAATCAAATGCTGCTGTTCACTCTTAGTCAGCACCTTCCAAAAGTCAACTTCCTATTCTTAACCTGGATTTCAGGGACATCTTACTTGATCTCTGCATACCAGAACAGCCAGGTGCTTCAGTTGGTGAAACCCAGTTGTCAATCATTTGTCTACAGACATGTGAATAGTTTTAATGATAGTTCAGTTTTTCCGGGTAAGAAATTTAGTGCGTGGCTGTGCATCAGTGCTAATGCTGATAGTTGCACTGCTAGTGCTGTCTGAATGATGAGTGGGGAAGCATATCAAAAGGTGTCACGGGTTATTCTGCTTGTAGAAATCCTTAGATTTTTTGGCAAACCGGGATGCCATATCAAAGGCGAAACTGGATGCAATATCTAGCCTAACATCTGGAATAAAAGAGAACATTTTGTTTATTTAATCAACTAAATTGTGTCAGACTAAAAGCTGTTCTGATGAAAAAAGTCTAATATTGGTCTGGAGACATCAACAGATAAAAATCAATGCATCTCTTCAAATTTTATTCCAGTAGTTCATTGTCTTCATTCTTAAAAGCTCTGAAAAATCAGGACTGTTTATATCTTCATTGAGCTTTCAGAGGATCTCTGCAGGTTGGGATTTCCTTTACAATTGGGTGGACTAATTTTCCTCCCTGAACAAAGCCCACAGGAAAATCTTCAGAGAATGACAGTTCCAACTTACTAAACACCAGACAGGTCACGCAGGATTAGTATAGCAGGCTCGTTGTGACATTTGGGACCCTTTTGTCATAGCTCTAGAAGGGCACATCCCATTCCGCTCACCTGCACTAGTATTTCCTTATGCCTTTATTGTCATAGAGCAGATGACTTCTGTAGTTAAAACATGGGAGATTCCTAATTCAGTGTAGGAAAATGTTCCCTTAGTAAGACTTTTTTTTTTTTTTTTAATTTACATTTACATTGTAGATGTGGTAATTTAATAGGTGTTTTGTTTTGGATTACTTTTTCTCTAAGGCAAAGTTTGAATGACTTTGGTTCTATGTTTTTTCTTCAGTTAGTTCATCAAGAACACCTGTGATCTTCAAAAATACAAGTGGTGTTCCTTCCTGAAAGCCAGGATCACTGTCCATCAACCATATGAAGAGAGACAGAACCATCTACAGAGTGGTAAGGAGATTTTGGCTAAGGCAGAATTTGACCCCATTTCTCTTGCAATTCTGTCAAAGCAGAGATGCGATTGTGACAATTATTTGTTTGCTTGCAAACTTCAGGCACTCAAAGGGAAATTTTGTTTAAGAACTGTATCCCACTGTAAATAACTTACTAGGACTGTATGAGTTCAAGATAATAATTGCAATCATTTGAATGTCTAGAGCGAATTCAGCCTATTCCGTTTCCTGAGATGTGTGGTGGATTTATGAAATGAAAATCGGTAGTTTTACACGTTACTTTAAAAGCTAATTAAGACTACTAGTTCATTATGTCGTCTTGAAAATGATTCCATGCACGTGTGAAGCTTAAGAGAAGTGCGGTGTAAGTAGCTGTGGTCACTGTCAAACTATTGACCATCTGCCTGTCAGAGAGAAAGAGCAAGATGATAAAGTGAATGTGTGATAGTTACCTTTCACAGGCATACCCAGCTTAGAAACTCCTTTCTTCCTAAAGAACAAATGGTTGTAGAACCAAAAATTCCAGAAAATAAAGTTCCTAATTTCTAGGCATTTTTTATTAATTTAACTAATAACAGTTTGTTTATTGAGGATAATTTTTTCATTTGGGAAATAAGAACTCCAATTGCTAGGAAATTGATTACAGCAAAATATTATCCATTTTTTCTTTGTATTCAAATGAAAAGGGATCATTTGGATTCACATCTCAGAGGTTTAATCTTCTTCTCAGGTAGTATTCATTATGTCCACCAAGTAGTTAAGGCTGTATGTGCATAGTATACTGGACAAAGAAACAAACTTTCTCAGCCTTCATTTTGAGATTAGAAGATGGGATCCAGCTTTGATCTATGTAATATGACAGCCCGTTCTAAGATACCCTTTTTCTCATCAAGATTTATAATCTGTAGTTTAACAACACAGTTGCAGGATCACTTGCCTTATGGTTGGCATGTGGTTGTTCATATGAGTACATGAACACTGATGCTAAAGTAACAAAGGATTTTGTTTTTCAGGCTGAGCTCAGGAATGATTTTTTGTGATGAGACTTTGGGAGAAAAATGGTGCACATGCCAGCATTTTAGGGCATAAAATTCATGAATTCGTATCTGTCCATACATGCTGTGTGTCTGTATTTTGTACATTAGGTCAACTCATATGGTTAGTGAATGTTGACTGATTAAAACATAAAAGGAAAACTTGTTTTCCACTATGTTCTCTCCCACCATGTTCTCTCCCACCATTACTCTCAATGCTGGATCCTTCCTGGATATCATAGAAAAACAAATCTGAAACAACTAATCACGAACCCATACCCCCCAACAACAATACAAGCAATAAATAAAAGCCAAAACCCAAGCCTGTCTGTTATCCTTGCCAGCACAGAGTAGGACACACTGACGCATACTTTCCTGACCTTGAGAACTAATTAGCTGATTTCTTTACACCTAGGAATGGAGTCTCACACTCTGAAAATAGTTTGAATAGTTTCAAGGACAGAAATCCCTTTGGTCTCAAAAAAACCAACCCCCCAAAAGCCACCCCATTGTTCTGCTCTGTACACTCCTCCGAATATTAAAAATGCAGGCCAATTCAAGGTATTTATCCTGAAATTTAAAGTCTCCATGGAGATTTTTCCTGAGAGGAATTTTCAGCTTTAAAATTGAAACTGTCAGCCACAAAGAAGGGTCATGCAGGTGAGTGACAAATACCTCAGAGAGGTAAACAATTACTATGAAATTCAGTGCAGTGGGAGATCAGACTGGCCATGTCCCTTTTCACTCTGAAAACAGCATGTGAAGCTATCATTTTTTGGCTCGACGTCATTTTTTCACACAACACATCCGCTCACAAAAACAAGCCAAAGTGTACAAACCAGACAAGTTATTTCCTGTGGCCAATCAAGGAAGTATAAAGTGAGAGAAAAAGGGAAGGTTATAAGTCTTATTTCTGTGTTTGTATATGTGCAGTATTTTCAGATATTATAGACACACACACATAAAAAATATAAAGATTGCTTTCCATTTCTTGAGGGTGTATAGGCTTTTGAGTCATCAGTGCTGTACTGCCTGTTACACACGCTATGAGATTTATGCATAGATGTCAAATTAGATGGTGTTGATTTTATCTCAGCCTTGCTCCATGAAGCTAGTGTAGGGACTTATACCACAATTTGCATCTTTAATATATTAAATTCCAAAATATATGTATGAGGTAGGAAATGTCTTTATGCCCATGTTACAAACTGGACACTGCAGCACAGACAGGTACTTTTGTTTCCAGTGAGGGTCCCAGTGATGCAGTGATGCCTAATGAGCTGATTAGAAATGTCTGGGCTCCTATCGTCGCATCCAGGCTTGGTCTACATGATTTGCTCCAGGTCCCATTGGCAGTGAAAGGAACGGATCCAATTTCTTGAATGACTTGTCTTGGCAATCTGGCTAGTGGATCATCCGTTTTCTCTCAGGCATGAGAAAAGGCAATACCCACAGACAGCGAAGGATTGGAGACTGACAAGTTCTGATTATACAGTGCAGCCTGTAGCAACAGCATTTGTTCTGGTTTTGGTTTTGGGGGAGGAAGTTGGTAAGAAAATACTGGATTGTAAAAGCAGCTGAGGTTTGTCTACTGTTGTTTTTTTCACATGAAAAGTTTTTTGTCTAAGTGGTACACTTGTGTTCTCCTTTCTTGCTGTGTCATGCATATCTATTTTACATGATACAAACTGACATGAAACTGTGACACTACCTGCTGAACTGTGACATCTTGTCAGCTGGAAACTGTTACTTGGGGAGAAGAACGTGGAGTTCTTGTAGCACAGGGTATTTGGAATGGGCCCTCCATGAGGAGGAACAGCCTAAATTTCTCCATGCCAGCTAGTGCCATGAACATGGAGAAGGTATGTGGAAGTAATTATTTTATTTTTTTTTTAATGGGTGATGTCGTATCTGCTTTGCAACTCCTAGCTGGGCTTCTGTGAAGAGCTCAAGGAAGACAGAGAGTTTGTGCCCTCCGTCTCTGGCACAGATTCACAAGGAAGGACAAGGACTATTGCTACAGAAACAAATTCCCCAGACACTGGTACTTTTACTTTCTGGAGATGGTAAAACTTTTCTCCCCTTACACCATCAAAGAACAGGCTTGCTCAAGTTGCTAACTGATCCAGTTCTGGAAAAGCTGATCAGGCCCCTTACTCTTGTGATTTTCTTCTGGGACTCTCTAATTCTCTAAGGAGAGCTTCTAGTGTGGTAGACAGTGTGTAGGTGACTCTGCTACATCCTCAAATCTTCCCCACACAGCTTAGCCTTACACCACACTGAGACCTTATTAAGGTGTCCCCCCTTTTAATCAACCAGATTTCATGTTCAGTGGAAGAGCAAAGGCAATCATGTGTGCATACAGCTATGGATCTATCGTTACTTTCATTATTGAACCTGGAGATTTTGCCGGTTGACTGTATATCCATCAAAAATACATTTTATATTCATTATGCAGTACAGCAAGAAATGGATACTGGATTGGGACAGGGGAAAAAAAACGCACAGAAGCGCTAACAGCACCCTCCAGCAAAAGCATTTCAAATGTTTAAGCCTCTGTATTCCAGGAGGCGAGATTTCCGTTTCTATTATTGCTCAAAATGACTAAATATAGAAGCAAATGAAAAATCCTCTACAGAGGGGTGCTAACATGAAGGGCATCTTTTTTCCCTCTCACAGCTATATGACCCTGCCTGAATGGGGGTTAAAGGGATGTAAGTAAAAGCAGCATATGACTGATAATTCTTCGGTTTCCTTTGAGGTACAAAAGGCAAGCCTGAGAGGCGTGAAGTTGGCCTGAGTGTGAAAATAAAATCTTAATGACATGTGAATAAAATGAAAATAAATGGAACATTCCCTAACCAGGGTTTACAGTGTCATCTCCAGCCCAAGAGACGGCCTGAACCATGGTCTCTGCTGGTAGCTCTGCTTTAGCATCATTGGCTGCTGCTGCTGCTACCCACAGAGCTTCTTAACAAGTAGAAGCTGTTAGCTGAACTAATGAGCTGGGAAAAGTGCAGTGAAACCCATAGTTCACTAAAGCTTCTGGTGTAATTCTGGGTCTTTTCTGTTCTTTGTGGTGAGAGATGCAGCAAGTCCTGCCTTGAAAATACAAGCACTTGCTGAATTCATTCCCATTTTGGAAACCACTGGAAGATTTTCATAGATTCGAGTGAAGATTTTTCTTGAAACTGCAGAGAAGGGTGTTTGCTTTGTTCTTTCCACCCAGTTCTTAAAATCTAGACAGCCCTGAAATCTAGGGAAATTGAGCACTTCTGCACACACACCATCCCCTATATATTTCCCAAACAATTGATACTGATAATTAATACAGGCTATCCTAGAGCTGCTTGGTCCAGTTGAAGTTTCGATATAACTTATGCATTTGAAGCTATAAAAATGATATATAAATAGGGATAAAAAGAGCACATGGTCAACTTTGCCATGTAGTGGATTAGGCAGGCAACTAGACCATCCTTAGCCATGTAATTAGGAAGTTCTGCATGAATTTCATTTAAATAGAAATGCTTGCGCATTTTCACTGATCCATGCTTCGTCTTCCTATCCTAATATTATTATTTTAGCTGGATTTTAAGGGAAAAAAGCTTCACTTAATATGTTCTTAAAAGTTTCAGTTAAAAAAAAGGGGAGCTGATGGCATCTTGTCGTCAGACATATTTTTTCACATACGTGCAAAGCTAGATATTACTGTCTCAGTGATATGAAGTTTGAAAGGCATTTTGCCATGAGAAGACATTAGAAGACACCCTGCAGAGCCAAACTATTGCTAATCTCCAAACACTATATGACTTACAATACCTGGACATACACCAAAGAAGAAAAATTTTGCCAGATCTACTTGTATTTTTGAATCTAAGCAAGACATTAGCCTTATGTAGACACTTCTTACAGGTGTTCCATGACCTGTGTAACAAACTTACATTGTCATCATGAGTATCAGGCTATTTGATGTGTTTGTTAAAGCATTAGTCCTGGGGGCACAGGAGTATGAAAGCCTTTCGATTTTTATTTTTAAACATCTGAAAATCTCCCCTTGTGGCTGCAAAAGAAACTTTGTAAAATGTGTGCCATGCAGGTTCAAAAGTCAGAAAGAAAATATAAAAGAACAAAAATATAAATTTTAAAAGTCTAGAAAAAGAAAAGGTCAAGATTGGTTTTAGTGCCTGACTTTGGTTTTTTTATTGTTTAGAATTGTTGAGACAGTACTATATTAATGAATTTTACTATAAAAAAACCCATAGTAACAGAAAAATGAATGTTAATGTTGCTTGAAATACAGTTTTTTCCATGATCTGCATGTAATTCTGACATATACCAGTGTTTAAGTCAATATATAATATGACCTTTTAAATTTCTTTTACCATTAAAATCACAATTTCTAGTGGAAAACCTATTCTGCTAATATTTCTTTAGCATTTCCACTACTTTTTGGCACCGAAAATGTCCTTTGGAAATTGGAGAACAACTTAGCAGTTATTTTAAACACTTTATACTAGTTGACTTGCTAAATCAAGATAAATTATAGTCAGCCTTAGACATGTTTATGAGCTTGTTGAGATCACAACCTACAAACACATGAAACAACGCGGGGTATTCCCTTCTGTATGCAAGCTCCAGGACTAGTTTTAAAGTCATGAGGAGACATCAGCCTTGAGTTCCCCTTGAGCATGAGGGCTTTAAATGGCAGAACACTGACTGCTAATTACAAGAATGAAAATATATGTTTTCTAAATGTCTGGTAAACTGCTCTTAAAACGTGAGAACCAGCAAACAGGATGTGGTTTTCAGCTACACATTTTCTACGGACTCTATATAGTTGGTTTAAGCTAGTTTTTGCATTCATTTTGCAAACTCTGTTTTAACACAAGACCTAACTTGAAATCACAAAAGTTGGCATTTGAATATTTCTCACATTTTTGTCTAAGGTATCATTCATGAGGCGGTGCTACTACATGTTATTCACACTTTGATAACACAGCTCTCATGGCCACAATGTAGAGTTTGGCAGATGCAACCTTTAAGTTTAGCTTTGTGATGTGAAGGTGAGGTATAAGGCAGCGTGGAAATGAAGTGCACATACTTCCAGCATTTCAAAAATGATCCCTGCAGTGCACTGGTCCAGATTTTGTTGACTGGGCCAAGACTTAGCTTTTCCAAGATGCTTTGGAGCTACCTGCCATTGAGTGTGGAGGAAGGTGTGTTCTGAAATACCTGGCTGCCTGAAGCCAGCTGCTGGAAACAAGCAACTCCCAACAATGTGATGGGATTTGCCAACTGCTGCCTGCCTTTTTTACCTAAATGCTTACTTTTGCAGGATGTTTCAAAGGGGGTAAAATGCTTCAGCTTCAACCACAGGAACTTGTGGGGTTGAAGTGTGCCATGCTTTGCAAAATGCTATAGACTCCCTCTTGCAAGTACTTAAATGACATGATCATAATTGCCTCTTGAAAACATTGCATAGTTCCTATATAAAGATGGCACTTAAAATGTGTCGTATTTGAGATACAAACATTGCATTTACTGGCATGAATCTTCAATAAGCTTCTGTGACTCTCGGGTTCCTCCCCCCACCATAGGCCAAGCCAGGGGGACCCCCGCTGAAGTTCAGAGTGAGGGGACAAACTTTTCTCTCTGTCAGTCGTGTCATAGCCATTTATATAAATGCCATATTTTGGCCTTTGCCATATCTTTGAATATATTATTATTAGTAGTATTTTAAAGTCATCTTCTTCCCCCCTTCCTGCAACAAGAACATGAATGCTGGTACATTTTGATCTCATTTACATGCCACAAATCTAGAATGACTCTGCTAACCCCATATCCACTGATTATTTTACAAAATACCAGTTCCTGTATTCCAAACCACTTTCCAGACAGCTTAATGGGATATTTCTCCCCATTGTAACTACAGCATTAACTCGAGTCATGATGATATATGACATTCTATCTCTGTTTTTTGGGCCGTGCATTGAACTTTTTTCAGAGATCTGCCTGCAGAATAAACTGAGCAATATGTACAATGATCTCTTTCTGTTATGTGTATAAATATTAGCTTAATAATTTATTATTTTTTTTTCAGCAGCAGTTTGCAGTGTGCGGATGGACGCTGATCAGCCTGCATTTGGTAGTCACACTGAAGATAAAGGTGGAGTCATGCTTGGAGGGCTGTACAGTTACAGAATCAGCAGTTGCACATGTTGAATGCGCTTTTGCTTAAGGTCGGGGTAACTCTTCTTACAGTGTTTTGCACGTGGTATATTGGACAGCTCGTCTTCGACAATATTCTGCTGCGTGGCTGGGGTATTCACAATTCAGTGTCATGGGCTTGATTCTCTGCAACAAAAAAGAATCAGAAATCTGTGGTAAGCATTTCTGTTAATGCCGCAGTAAACTGGTGGGTTAGCAGATGGTTTATGCTGCATTTGGATGCCCTTTTCACTGCTTTTCTGTGAGTAGGTCATACCAGCTGATGTAGCTGCTTGTGTTAAGTTCACTGCCGCCAGCTGCAGGGGCATTTGTTTCTTTTGTTCCTTTTCCCTTTTTTGTAAGCAGGTGATTTGGGGTCAGAACTGGAAAATATTAAATGATTTATAGGGCTTTTATCACTATAATGCTCTAATTACCTGAACTCTTCATCCTTCATTTTCATTATTGCAGTTTGACAAACTAAATTGAAAAAAAAAAAAAGATAAAAAAATATTACAACCTCTGATAGTTCTTGAAGCAGAAGTTCCAGATTAATACCTGTGAAAGTATTCAGACCGGTGTGTGCAAACTTTTCTTCCTCTGAGATGAGCTTTGCACATCAGCAGTGCAGGTAGTTGAGCGCTTGCCAGTGGAGGATGAGCCCTGGAATTGCAGTACACATTGTGGACCTTTTCAGAAACAGCTCTTGTCACCAAATCAGTTTGTTTTCATATGGGTTTGGACTGATCCAAAGAAGCAGAATTTCAGTGTAGTGACGTGACAGGATATGCATAAAGTTTAAACCAGGCAACTTTGTGGTGTTGACATTGATGTAAAGTATAATATTAATTAAAGGAAAAATTCATATGTTTTGGTGTAATGCCATATAGTGTTGTCTTGTAAGGTACTGAATGCCTTTAACTTCCGTTGTCTCCATCTGAGATCCAAACTTGTATTTAATGGTGACATTGTCTGTTTTGGATTACTGTTTTATTTATTTTGCAAACAGAAGAGCTATTAGTGAGTTATGTGGACCATCCAGCGTAGGTGTCAGTAAAATTGTCATGTCAGTGCTGGAATAAGCATTTAATAGAGAGAAATGCTAGCAAAACCCCAGAAACTGTATCTTGCTTCCCCTGTAGCTGTTTTCCCTACTAATGAATATTGCAAATCATTTATGTTTTAAAATATGTGGTTTGTTGGCATTTGTTTTCAGGCTGGGTTGTAAAGCCACCGTATTATGGTGCAGTGCTGGGAGGGAGAGAGGTGTGCAAATGGCTGGAAGAGGGAGCGGGCTGCCAGAGCTTCCACAAAGTGTGGTGGTTGTTGTAGTGATGAGTTTTATGTCCCCATCCAGAGAAAGGAGGAGAAAATAAAAATAAAATAAATGAATTATGTGGATATGCATGCTGTGGTGGAAGGGATTATTTTGTGTGTCCTCTTTGTGTCAAACCTTTTTTGGTCTGTCACAGTATCATGTGTGGAAGGGATGAATTTTTAAATCACGTCCCGTTGTCTCAAAATCTGGGACATATGCTGTTGTCCTCCTTCAATGTAATAAGCTATTTCATCATTCAAGAAGTTTCTTTTCCCACAGTTCCTGATGATTTCTTAAAGGCCTAATCTAAGTCAAATAGATTTTGCTGCAGGATTTGCCAAAATATACTAAAAATTATTGTTCAACTTATTGTATAGGGTTTAAAGGGAAAAGCAAATCAACAACAGAATAGATATTATTTCAAAAATTTTCTTTACCTTTGTGTTTTGTTAAGAAACCTTGTTTGACAATAATCATAAAAGTAGTATTGGCTGCATTACTTAACTCCTCCAACAATTTTGAAAATATAAACGAAACAAATAATACCCTTCAGTAAAAATCTGACTTTGAGGAACTTAGTATATTATACTTTAAATAATATTCGTATTAGTGCAGTATTTTTCTTTTCTTTTGAGCAGAGACATTGGTTGTTTGTAAATAATTCATGATAAAGGCAAGGACCTCTAAAGTTCAAAGTACTAATTCAGATTTGCCTTTTGACTGTGCATTTGCCACTCTAATTTTTTTCCACTGAGAAGAAAGTGGTTTTTGTTGCTGACCTGTGGGCAATACATTCTTTTAAAATTTTATACTAAGATCCCAAGTTACTGTGCTTTGAGGTTGTTTTCCTTTTTTTGAAATGGAACTGCTTATCATTTTCACTCAAAAAAGAAAGGGGGCACTAAAATAGGAATTTCAAAGCTATTAAGACTTTAAGGAAATAAGTGAGCCCAGAGCTCACTGATTTCCTGTCACTGACTCTAGTTTTGAGAGGCAAGTATTAAACGATCGAGCCATAACATTTCCAAAAAATGTTTTCATTAATTCTGCAGAGATGCTACAGTTGTTTTATATTGTTTTCTAAATTTCTGTCATTTAGGTCATAAATTAAAATTGTCAAAAGTAAAAATACAAGTTATACCAATTTGTCTTAAAAGCTTGGTCTAATGTGTTGTAAAAAATGACCCCGCTCAGGGTCTCCTTTCTGCTCAGTGTCTCCTTTCCCTCGTCTCGCCCCTTGCACCTTCTCAACAACATGGCCTTCTCCTGCCAGCTGTTTTTGCACAGCTGTCCATGGCTGGGCGCTGGGCTGTCAAACAGACATTCCTGTAGTTGCGCAATAGGCTGGCAAAAGACTGGTTTAATAACCAGAAGCAAGCAGAATAGTTTAAAGCTACTTTGAAGTTTTCTTCCCTAAGTTGTTAGTTTCTATACTGGAAGGGGGAAGCAGGACTTTTTCTCCTGTATGAAAATCATGAACTCTTCTTTTTCACATGTTCATCATCAGCAACAACAAATTTCCAAAGCTTGGGGGGGGAAAAGCCTGAGATATTTGAATTTTGGCCTAGTTATAATATGATTGTGGTAGTCTGGAGAAGCTGTTTTAAATTATCTTCAAGATTGTGTGTTTTCTGTATATGACCACTTTATATTTCCACCTCAGGTTAGTATTGAAAGGAACATTTGTTCCAGATTGCCTTTCCATCCAAGAGTTCTTCTGAACAGCAAGTGTTGGAGCATAAGGACCTTCTGTACTCATTGAGCATGGGGTCACATTGATAATGGTTATGATATAAGTGGGTTTTAGGATTTTCCCCTGTATCGTTTTCTTGGGAAGCTTTTCTATAAGAAAACCTGCTGCTAGCAGGTTGTGTGTATGTCCCCAGAAAAAGCAGTAACTGTAAACTCCATTTTGTCCCTAAGTTTTTTCCTGCTTTCCCACTTCGTTAACCACATATCACACTGTGCAAGCATTAACCTGTGAGAGTGGCTGCTCTAATGCCTTTCAGCTGGCAGGGCTCTTCCCCCAGAGCGCTGCTGTGCAGGCAGGAGATACTTTTGGTTCTGACACGCACTTCAAGCTCCGCTGTGGCAGGGTTGGTGCTGGCATATGCGCTGCTGCCATCCCTGCTTAGTGCAAGAGGGAGATAACTCAGGCAAGATTTTACCAAGGTAATCCTCGGTCAGGATTTGGTGGGGATAGACCTCACTGTCCATGGTGTTCGAGCTGCCCTGGACCTGTAAACCCAGGCCTTCCTGAGACATGATGAGTCTGCGCACACTGCTGGAGATACAGAAGAGATAGTTGGTGTCCTGGAGTTAGAAGGGTCAGGGTCTCTGTGTAACAAGGGTGCGCAGAGGAAATGTGCAAGGAAGGCTAAAAGAAGTGCCTGTCTTACAACCTGCATAAGCGAAGGGGAACTTGATAGGAAGAGATCAAATGAACGGGTCCAATGCAGCTGCATGAGGAATGTCTAGCCAAAGGAGAGCTCAGGCAAGGCTGTGAGAATAAGATTAATATTGGCATTTTTCTATGAATAGAAAAGGAAGCATGTGCTTCTCATTGTTTCACATAATGCATTCAAAACATATGCTTGATAACTGTGGAGAACATTTGATGGAATGTTTACAGAATAATAAGCAGAACAATTAGAATAACAGATCATTGTGTGTCCCTGGAACTGCTCCTATTTCCCCCATACTCCCTTTCCGCAGCTCTGCTGGGTTTTTTCCCATTCTTAAAGTCTCTTTAGATTGTTGCTCTTCTGGCAGTTTGGGCTGATTTTAGATTTCTCATCAAACTATTTTATTCACATTGACAATATATTTTGTATACGCATCTTTCTGATCCACAGATAACAAATCCCTGCTGAATTTCAGAGTTTGAGCTTGAGCTCAACCAAAGCGAACAATTTCCCTCTCGACCACCCATCGTTATGCTGTCTTTGAATAACCACAAGTCAGAAGCCTCTAAAACAGACGGACTGACAGCAGCAATCCCACACTTCTTGGCTTCTCACCTTTTTCACTTGACTTCTCTAACCTGTATTTTAGCAAGTGCAGAGCCAGAAGAAGCTCAGATTGTCCCCAGAGCAGTGTGGAGGAGCTTAGAGTATACCTGAGTGCTGAACGCACAAAATAAGGACTTAGGCAGAGGTCAACGTTGGTGCCAACTGAACGGCAAGAAGTTAGACAGTGGATGTCACTGTGGGTGTAATTACTTCTGTCTTGATTACAGATTTCCTTTTGTTGGCATAAGTCACATTCCGTGACAACAGATATCTAATTGGACTTTGACTCTGTGTTCATTCACCAGAAGTTTGTGAAGTCAAATTAATTAATAAAAAGACTGTGATGATTTTTGTTGATGTTTTTGGCCAGTGGTTTCTTCTGTCAACTGACAAGAGTAGCCTCACATGAATTCACATACTCAGTTGATTAATTGGATAATTCTGAATATTTTATTCAGCCCTGTTTCCCCCCCAGAATTCAGTAAAGTTTGAAATAAGAACAATTAAAAAAAATGGTTAAAAAAAATGCAAAATCTATCCAGTTTTGTTATACCTGTGGGCAACATAAAAGCTCTGAAATTCAGGTCCTAACTAGATTTGTCTGTGACGTTTCCCTTGATCTGAAAGATAGCGAAAGCCCAGATACATATGCATTAAGTGTAGCTGCTTACCTTACACCGTATGCAGCAGTAGTACGCATGTGGATGACTGTGCTTGTGTGTGTGTGTGTAAGGCGAAATAAATCCAGCTAACATTCCCATATCCCTAGCACAGATCTGATGAAGCCTTAGAATAAAAGAAGAGGTAAAAAACTGGAGAAAGAGGCGTAGGACTTACTGTGCATTAGTGTGGAGACTGAAACTGCTGTAGGGTTCACGATTCATCTGTGACTGATGCTGTGGTATAAAAATGATTCCATGGCATTATCGTAGGAGATCCCTAACACTATCTGAAGGGTTGTATTTTTCTGGTTTTTGACTGGCTTGTACTTTAGAAATATCGGACACCTGGAGATTTAGGACAATCAGCAGCTTTCTATAAGGAGAGTTTCTCAAAAGGGAAAAAAAAAACATCTTGATGTGCCTAAATATCTTCATATCACACGTCTGATGGCAGGCGTTCTCTTTGTTTCTGTCTACCAAATGGTGTGCTAAAGCTGGCAGGGAAAGGGAGTAGGGTTGGACAAGCAGCTCAAGACAGATGTTTAATAAGTTTTAAAATATTTAACTACTGAATAAAATTTCCAGATATCCTGGTTATTTTTAGATTTTGTGCACTGTGTGTATTTTGGGAATATTTCCACGTGGTAGCGTTAACAAGAATACTGTCTTGTTAAAGTTGCCTCAAAGGGACCATTTGAAGCAAAAGAAATTCTATCATGAATATTGTTTTTTGCATAGTATGTGAAGCTATTCAATAGGGCGTGTTTAAAGTAAAATATTGCATGTATCAGAAATATTAAAAATCTGTGTAGTATTCACAGTTTAATACTTAAATGCCCTGTTATTTCCTTTTCACTTTCTTGCTACATCAAAAAAAAATGTTACACTGTTATATTAAAAGCATGTTGTATTATATAACTTGATTTTACCTGGATGGAGCATATTAACTTTCTTTTAGTCCCTCAGTTGACAAACATGGACTTGGCTTTGCCATAGCAAAACTCGTCCACTGTATTTCATGGTTCTACAGAGTATTCAAACAGTCTGGAAGATCAGAATTAATTAAAAATGACCTGGTTTTGTTTGTCTACACCAGTCTAGAGATCCATTAGGAGGGAGCTGCAGTAGGAAACCAGACTGCAGCAGTTCTAGAAGAGCTTGAGTTACAGTCCGTGCATGACTGCTACAGCAAAGTGAAAACTTTACGAAGTTTTACTTTTTTCACCTTCCTAAAATAGGAAATATGCTTAAAATTCAGCTCTACGCTAGATTTGGTTAAGCTGCGTGTGCAGGGTTGCTAAAGAGGAACATGGTTGAGAAGGGCAATCTAATCTTAAATTCATACAGAGGTTTGTACACTGTGTTTTGCTTCATAAATAATGTGAATTTGGGCAAACCAAAGTTCAGCTATCAGAACTTTCGGAAGTGGGAAAATGAAGTTTTCACAGATTAGCTTAAAAGGATAACTCCGGTAATGCGAATATTTTAATACAGGCAAACATGAAATGCAACTGACACTTGTCTCTAGTGCAGTGCCATTATGATAAGGTAAATAAATTATGGGAATCTTTCATTATTCTCAAACCAAACATTACAAAAGCTAGGAAAATATGTTGTAGCCTGATGGGAATGCATTTTTGAAGCACTTAAGAAATTTATCCTTGCCTTTTACCTTGAGTAGTATGAATGCAGTACTTTTAAAGCGTTATCCATTTTGTTTGCAATTTCAGATTATAACCGTAAGGACAGTTTTTTCTCACTTGGATATTTTAATATTGCTTATCCTGGGTAGAGCTAAGGTTTTTTGAGTGGCTTAATTTTTACATTGCCATATCTTAGTGCAGTAAGACAGTATAGTATTTCTGAAATCACTGAAATATTACTGCAGTGCTTTCACAGTTGAGAAACTAGCAGCAACATTCCCAGATTTAACTTGTGTTGAACGTACATTACATCTGGGAGTCTTCTACTTCTTAATTAGTAAAATTTTCATACAGGAGGAGTAAACAAGAAACCTAGAGAGAATGCTAACAGTTTATATTTTCCAATAGCGTGAAGCTATGTATAAATATGACGTGATGCATCCACTTCCCTTATGGAGCAAATATTTGTAACTGTCAAGATGGTTGATTTTGAAATAATAATCAGTTTATCATTGGTGCTATTTCAGGGGGAAGCCATAAATACACTGGATCTGGCCCTACTGTCTGTAAAAACTTCCATTAGTAGTGCCAGCAGGAAAGGCACGTGCTAAGAGGTTATTTCAGTTTGAAAAGGAAGACATTTTTCTTGCAATGTTCACTATACATTTGACAATAAGTGATGTGACCTTTATTCTGGCATTTTTAGATATTTACATAATGGTTTGAAATGTGGTTGTGCGAAAAGAAAGGTAGCCACACTAATCTACTTGCTAATCAGTTCCATCAGGCTTTTTGTTGAGGTTTTGTCACTTTGTAAGACATACTGAGTGACAGTTACATCTCAAGATTTTGTATCAAAATAACTATGCGTGCATGAAACTTCTTTATCTTGCACGTTTTTGCACCTTCATTCCATAAAATCTTATATACTCTTAGTGCCTCTTTCTTTGAAATTTGCAGCAGATTGCTCTTTTTCAACTCAAAACATAAACAAGTGCTGGCTGTTCATGGCCCAGTACCATTTTCGCTGAAATATTTAATTCACAAATGAAACCCTGACTTGGCAGATCAGATTAAAAAAAAAAAAAAAAAGCAGAATACACCCTGCACCCAGACCTGCTTTGTGGCTGGAAATAGGTGGGTGGAAGACTTAGAATTCTGCTTTATTTGGGATGTTACGGTTATTTTGCCATCCATTTCTGGTGGCTTTTGCCCTGTCTTTTTCTTCTGAATCACTAACCTCAGCAAGTGAAGAGAATTAACGTGGCTCAGGGTTTATGCATCCACTTAGTTCTCCAGCCCTGCTATTTCTTTCTCAAGCGCATGCAAAATGCATGAGGAATTCAGCTGTGCATGAAGCAGCCCTCCAAGCCAAGTGCGGACGATGCACCACGTTTAGTTGCCAACAGGAGGGAATGCAGGGCTGACTGAGGAAAGCATCAGTCAGGCTCTTGAACCACAGAATGGAACAGGTACATTTTCATGCTGCAAATTGGTCCTTCTGCAAAAGGCGATGCCCCTTGCTGCACTGTTCTGTGCAGGAAAGCAGCAGTGGCATTTAGCCAGAGCCACAGGAGTTACGATTTACCCAGCACGAGCAGTTACTGGTGAGCAGCCAGCTGGAATCTGGCTTTGCTAAGTCAAAACAGGACTTGAAAGTAGCTACCACGTCAGTGTTGGGCTCCCCTGCCTTCTGTTCCTGATAGTTGTATCTGATTTATCTGATAGTTATAGCAACCACCAGTTAGTTCTCCACCTATACGTGCCCTCTTTTTCCTGTGGTAATGTCACAGCATCACAGAATCACACAGAATGGTTGAGGTTGGAAAGGACCTTCGGAGGTCATCTTGTCCAACCCCCCTGCTCAAGTAGAGCCACCTAGAGCTGGTTACCCAGTACCATGTCCAGGTGGAATGTCTCCAAGGAGGGAGACTCCACAAGCTCTCAGGGCAATCTGTGCCAGTGCTCAATCACTCTCACTGTGAGAAAAGTGTTTCCATGTGATCAGACAGACCCTCCTGTGTTTCAGGTTGTGCCCATTGCCTCTTGATGTCAGGTACTAACATATTGCTGTAGCAAGTAGAAGCCGAAATGTAACCTCTGTTACACCTATGATCTATAGAAAAAAGGACAAAAAGGCCATCTACTAACTGAATACTTTGCAGTCTAAGAAAATGCCTGTGTGTTATTGTTGTCAGTTGAAGGGCTCCTTACACGCATTTGTCCATCGGAAGTACTAGCAGTATGGTCTTGTATTTCAAGGAACTTTTCCATCAAGCTTACTTTTTGAGTCTGTCCAGTACAAAAGGAGAGCAAAATAGGCTTGATTTCTTATATATGTGAGAGGATCATACTTCTGCACATGCCACAACCTCTGCCTTTTTACCTTCTAGGTGATACATCTTCAGTTTATGCCAATGGGCCTTGCTACACTGACCTCTGCAGCACTGTACTGGTTCTCACCAGCCTGTCCCTAGGAGTTACAGTCTGGTGTCAAATAGTTATCTGGTATGTGTGTGCCTGTATCATACACTTACAACACAGTGTTCCTTGCTTTCTGCCTCTGCCTCTTTGTCTTGAGATGTCCAGTGAAAAAAACCCTCTTGGTTTCCAGTCCCCATCAGCAATCTCAAATATACAAAAGTGGGTTGTGGATTAGATGCAGCCTTGAGTAGAACTGGCTTAGTGTCGATTCCAAATTTACTTCTCCTTGTCTGCGTCTCCAAGGATGGTATCTGCAGAGGACAGGGGGATTTTTAACGCTGTGTTTCAGGACCTTGGTTCTGCTTTGTTAACTCCGAAGATGTGTGATATATATGACAAAGGCTGAAAGCCATTAGAGCCCCACATTCAGTTGACAGTACTATTTTACACAGTAGTTTATTGCCTGCATGTTATCTTTCAGGAAAGTAGGAAGCATCATTGATTTCAACTTGACTTTTCTTTTGTTCACTTAGCAAATAGGCATTGTGGAAAAACTCTCAGCTTTACCCATAAGTCTTTTCTCTAAGTATCACAGATGATTGAGTTAGGCCAAAATGTAGCCCTTTGTGAAAAATGAATACAGAACCATAGTGTGAGTATGACTGTTGAAGGAGTTTTCCTAGACTTTGCTAAAAAAATGCAAGTTAAAGTATGAGCTGCTTTCTGACACTATTGAAATCTCTGAGACAGCAGTATTTACTGCTTCATAAGGACTGGTGAATGTAACTCACAAGTATCATTTTCATTTGTCATCGTCTCTGCTAAGTCTTTATGTCATTAAAACTCCCATTCCCATCACAGCTGCAATCAGTGGAGCAATGTGGGGGACGAAGTAACATCAAATAGATCAAACAGTTGACTTCCATAATAACAGAGTAAAAAAGCTTTCCTAATTTGAACTAGACTTGATTTTTTTTTAAGCTTTCTCTTTATTTGGGAAATGTGTTTTAGCTGCAAGCAAGAAAATGGTCACTGACAGTGATCTTACAGAAAGCTCACTGCACTGAGAGGAGTGTGACCACCGGATTCATTTTTGCAGGGTCCTGACTGTGCTGTGATATGGCTATCGCAGCAGCCATATCACAGATACACTGAAAATGCTGGAGGGGTTTCCATTGTCCTTGGCTGTTATCTTCGCTCTTGGTCATAAATCTATGTTAGAAAAACGATGAGAGACTCAAAAGAGGATTCAGCCTTGACTCTTAGTGGTGGGTCTGAGCTGCGCCTGCTGGTGTAAAGATGAATGTTGTCAAAACGCTTCCCATTTCCTCTCTGACAGGGGTTTTAATTGCACGTGTTTTCAGTGTTTGTTAATTAGGAGCAACTCAAAAAAAACATAGTGTGAGGACTGGCAAAGGTTTATCCCTTCACTTGAAAAGAAAACAGGAATAAAACATCATAAATCAGACTCTTTAAAATGTTTAGCTGGATACCAGCGCTGTGCCCAGTGACAGACGCTGAATAAGCCTCGAATTAATAGTTGTAATAATTTCAAATTTTCAGAACATCCTGCTGATCTTATAAATCCCCTTTGTCGTTGGTTAATCGGACATCCCTTTGTTAGTCTTGCTGTTAAAATCCTCAAAAACAGTCTTAAAATAGTCGACCCGATCGTAATTGGTCGCCAGTTGTTAATATCGTTCTGCTTCTCTGGTAGGGCCGACTTTGATATTAATTCAGGTAGCATTGCCAGTGATACTGGTTCTGCCCTGCAGCACCCTGGCTCTCCTGGCACTGGGGCTCTTCTGAGAGGGTCTGCCCCGTCGCCCTGCGCCGTGCCAAACTGGCTGGTGGCCTCCACTTTGGGCAGCTGCTCCCTTGGGCTGAGACCATGGCGACGTTCTGAAAACTGAGCAGGTAATTTAGTCAGAAGGGATAAAATGTACTGAAAACAAAATCAAGAGAAAGCAGCGTAATGGAGACTGATTGATTAATACAATTAAGTGTGGAAACTTTTGTCCATTTGTTTAGTGTCCTTAGGCTGTGATAATTCTACAGTTTGTGTAGCTGCTTTACTATTTAATGTTAGATCATTTGAAAGAATGGATCGATCTATTGACATTTATAGCAAGGTAAGCATTAAAATACTCAGCTTGGCTAGCTAAGGATTTTCTGTCTCGCCGGAGGACTCTGAATACACTGATAAGTAAAAGGAAGCTGATGAAATTGTGCCTCTTCGGTTTTCCCTAACCACTGGACTCCATCGTGCCTTCTTCTGTTGTTTTGTGAGTCTAGTCCTTTTCTCATGTGCTTTTCTTCCAAGTATCAAAGACTAAAATGTTCCATAAAATCATAGGTTTAAAATTACTCTGCATTAGCTGGATGCAGCAGGCGTGTAAGCAGTGACTTATGCCAGTGATATTAACCCCATCTTCTTTAACAAAGAGAAATTGGAACTAAGCATATAATCTATGAAATCAGGCTGTCTTGTCTCCTTCTTGTAGCATAGCATAGATTTTTGTCCAGTTATTCTTGTGTTGAACACAGATCCCTGTGTTTATGTGGTGTCTGGGTTTCAGACAAGATATCTTGTACCTATTAGAAGAGTTTAGAATGTCGTTTTCCTTCAGTACTTTCTTCCAGTGGTTAACCCCATTCATTGCCAGCGTGTAGAATTTCTATTTTGAAATCGTCTAACAGATTTCAAGTTGTTGGTTCTTTTGCCGTTGTCAGGCGCTCTCAGCGTGGTAAGTGTGTGTAAGACCTATCATCTGAATTTGCCTTTCAGCCAAACAGAATTAAATCCTTTAAGGCCTTCTTTACACAGCCTCTTTCCTCAGCCCAGAAGGCTTTTGGCCCTCAGTGCTTCTTCTTTAATAGCCTTTGTAAAGTATGTTTAAAATGAAAATGTATTTAAAAAGGGAGTTCAAGTATCATTCTTGCCAATGCTGTGTGCTGTTATGAAAGAACCACCCTTTCTAGCTTGCTGTTCTCTCTTGAACCGTGCGAGGTTCGTGTTAATCCTCTCAACCTGAGCGTCACCCTACAAACTGTTTTTCAGGTTTTTTTGTCTTCTGTGATCCTGCATCTTTTATACTGTAGAGCATCAAAATAACACTACGTAGAGGAACATTTACTGACCTCTCAGGAGGAGGTGCTTGGATGAAGTTATTGATGAGAAAGGGAAGAAAAAGAAGAAAGAAATGAAGCGCTGTAATCACGTGCATCTGTCCCTCAAGCAGGTTATTGGAGATTTGTGTAATAGTGATATGGTGGGGGCAAGGTAAGTCCATGAAATCTCCTGAGAATTTTAATTTATTAGTTCTTTGAAAGGCAAATGTGTTCCTCAGCCAATTCTAGTGAACCCATATTTAGTGAGTCTTTGGAAGAGTTATTCAGCCATTCAGGAAAGAAAAAGAGAAACAGTAGATCTTTGAGATGGAAGAAGCCAGTATAAGTGATATACTCTGTCAACGTGTTACTTAGCTCTGTAGGACTGACCACATAGGTGCATTTTCTGGGTTTTGTGCGTGTGTGGTGTTTGTTCAGTGAATTCGTCCAAGCATTCAGTTTTAGTATGAATTAGCCTTACTTTGTTCTTTATATTTTATGTGAAAATACCTGGAGGGCCATGCATTCAGTAAGTTTTAAATTGTGGCACTGTTATAAAGGTTCAGGTTTGAGGAATATGTTAGAAAGGATCGAGGTTATTTTGATCAGGGTCTAAGAGTGATAAAAGTTGGTTGTTCCATAGACAGAATGCACAAGTAAAAGTTGTCCGCACCAATGAGACAAATTTTCTGACCATTAAGAGTGAAAGTCACAGAGATTTGCTGGATTAATTTGCCCTTTCCTTTACTTTAAAGTTTTGCTGTAAAAGTTACATATGGAGGGTAGGCTCAGGTCTCCTACAGCTACCAAGGAACCGGGATGCCTCAGCAGCCCTGGTTAGTTCTTTCTGCTCACAGAACGTGGTGGTAGTTTTCAACAGGAGAAAGCACCTGAGGATCTCATCCATGTGGTATCACTGCACAGGTGTCACTCTGCACAATATTGTTGCAATACCAATTTTTTTATGGTTAAAGAAAACCATTTTCTGTGTTTTGCCTATTTCTGTTCTGTTTAACTTAACATTCAACAAACTTAAATTCAGACTATTCAGCTTTCATGGCATTGTATTTTTTCATCTGCAATAAACTTGCAATACTGTTTAAACTTTCTCACTATTCAGAGAACTGACCAACCTCAAACTGTTTTGTAAGTTTGAATATTACTGGTTGGACTGCTGTAGATAAGGAATTCTTAGTGCTATCTTACTGGGATGTTGATACTGTGGGATCGTTTTGCTCTCCCTATCGAAACAGTATGGATTTTTTTTCCTCACACTGCTTTTTTTATTTCCTTCAAGTACTTTAACTCACTGACTGTTTAAGTGATCAGTGTGACAAAAATTCACTTTTCGTTCAGCCGCTGACTCGTATAAATGCTAGGCTTGAAGAAAAGCATCTTTTCAATGGCTCTCTGAAAACTGAGATTAAAAGCAATCAAAGAACACAGATAATTTCTTGACGTGGGGGTATGTTTGAACACATGGAGTAGAAAAGGCTCATACAAATCTAGTTAGGCAAACAGTTTAGGTTCCACAACCCCCCAGAAAGGCCTATAAGTGAAACTGATATATCTGAATCTTTGAAATTTCTTTGAAGTTTGTTTCAGAAAACTGATATGTTTTCAACCCCACAAGCCCCCACAATGTTGTATTTCTAGCTGTCGATATTCTTGTACATCCTTATTTCCTGTCAGCACCATAATATCACGATCATGAATCAAGGGCATGCACTGGTGATGATCAGAGCAGCTCAGTCAGAAAAGCCCCTGCGTTACAGGGGCTGGGCAGCTATCACTTGAGAGCATGGGGGTTAATGGTGGAAGCCTTATTGCTTCAATGACGTGGAAGAAAACCAAATTGATAATTAAAAAAATAAAGTGTCTTGTCCTTTGGTGAATATACTTGTTCCTTTTTGAGCTGTAGAATGACAGAAGTGTGAAAAGTAGACAGAAAGGTAAAAATTATAGATATGCAGGTGACTTTATATACTCTCGTTTCAAGTCTTCTTGCATGATAACTAGTAAACTAGTGTAAGCTGATTGACGCTAATACACAATAACTACAACAAGATTAAGAATGTGCATTCCTTTTTTTCAAGAAATACAGTTTCTTTAGATTCCTCCTACCAAAAGAATGACGTACCTATTTAATCAAGATCAAAACATTTTTCATTGCCCTCAACTCAGAGCACTTCGCTGCAAATCAGCTCAAATTGATTTGGTATGTCCAGTGTCTCTCTGCTTCTGCCCTCCTCTTTTCTTTAGGCTGTATCATAAGTTGGTCTCAGTGCCTTGTGCTAGAAAGATATTCCCCTGACAGTGTGGTACATGATACCGCATAGGTAACCAAGGTCATCATGAACGGTGCATCTGCCCAGTTACCCATCAAAGAAAGAATGTAGAAGTTGCCCAAAGTCTTGAGACCTCCTGGACACAGTGTCAAGCTGACTCAAAACCAAATCTTTTGATGCAGAAGTGTAAGAGCATCTTAAATTAAACTGATTGAGAGGAATGTCTCATGAAATTGAGTTAATATTTCTAATTTGGCTGTCTTTTTGGAGCTGTGAGTTCTCCAAGTTGGTATTTTGACCTTGCTTTTGTCCCTTTTTTACGGAAACCTCCCAAGGCAGAGTTTGTCTCCCTTGAACTTTCTGCATTCTCCTCTGCCTTTCCTCTCCTGCATACAGAATATTATAATACATGGGTAAGGCTAATTCTGACCCCACCAGAAAAATCTGCTTTTTATGCATTTTTCTCTTCACTGCCCAGACACTGTTGCTGCAGTACAGAACCAATTTCATCCTTGTCAGGTAAAAGAATTTACTGCTCGATTAAAAATTAGTCCAATGTAGAGCTTCCAAATAAAACATGTATCCTCATGGTTGTCCTTTTTTTTTCCCAGTGTCCTAAAATGACTACAGGGTGCTACTGCTCTCAACAAAGCTGCTTTTCTTTAGTGTCAGTGCTACCCAGCTCGGCTTTTGGAGCTTCAAAAAGATTTTTAGTCTCAGCCTCCCTGTTTAGAGGGACAGAGATGGTAGGCACATAGCAATTAAAGCATTTTACCTCTCATTACTGGCCGTGTTTTTTCAGTATAATTCTAGCAAAAGTCTGAATTGCAGAAATCAATATTTTTGCTGTTAATACGATCAGAAAAGAAGCAGAAGTCTGTGAAGAGGTTGTCAAGGACCCAAGCTGCTCATAAACCATATGGAAATGAATATAATGGAAATTCAGCTTTGTAAAAACTAAAGAAATTAACCATTAAAAAATGTTAAAAGCATTTTATAATAATATACAATAATCTTAATAGAATTTATACTACTTGCTTTACCTCCTCAATCTATATTATTCAGTGGAGAGGATGGTCTTTATCTGGGGTTGAATCAAAGCAGTGTATTATTTCCAAGACCCTTTTACATTGTCATAGGTCCCATGTAGTAAATACACCAGACATTCACACAGGGGCGTTAACATAATATGATGATAGCCCAAGATTGTTGACCATACCCCTTGTACAGTGTTCCCATTGGGTCCTGAGCATTTTTTTGTATGGGATCACTAAAAGCAGGATTTAGTTGCCTAAAGATAAGGAGTACCTAATCCAGATACTTCCAAAGGAGACCTGGAGCATATCAGGAGTGAATATGCAGCTCTGGGGGTGAGGGTGTAAGCAGTGGGTGGTTTCTCCTTGATCCTGCTGGTGAAAGGACAAGGCTTAGGCAGGAGCAGACCAGTCCTGTGGGTCACCATGTGGCGTCTCGACTGGTGTTGTTAACAGGGATTTGACTTCTAGGACCATGGGACCTTTTTTAATGATCAAGGACCGATGGGGAGAGGTGGGATCCACCTAACAAAGTGGAGCAAAAGCATCTTTGTCAAGAGGCTGGCCAACCTGCTGAGGGTAGCTAGGAATGAAGAAGGAGGGAGCTTACTAGAGTGAAGGAAATGATTATTGCCCTCTACTCAGCACTCATCAGACTGTATTTAGAATATGTGGTCCAGTGTGGTCCCCCCACTCCTCCTCCCCAATACGGGAAAAAAGTATTTTTTTTCATGACTTGGGCTGGAGAGAGGGTGGGGGAAGACACCAAGGTGGCCAGGCCCTGGGAGGAGCGGCTCCGTGACTGGGGCTTGTTTAGGCTGGGGAAGGGGTTTCTTGGGGGCCCCAGCAGAAGCCCGTAGCACCTATGGGGGGGGAACTCAAGAGACGGAGCTAGGCTCTTTGTAGCATTGATAGATGACAAAAAACAATGTGCATAAATTGAAACCAGAGAAGTTCAGACTGGAACTAAGGAAAAACTTTTTCACGCTGAAGACAATCAGGGTTGCTCAGAGAGATGCCATTTCCATCCAGGGCGGTTTTCAAGCCACAACTGGATAAAGCCCTGAGCACCTGGTCCGATGACAGAGCTGACCCTGCTCTGAGCTGGAGGATAGATCAAAGAGATCCTTCCACCCTGAATTGTCCCATGATTGTATGGTCCTGTCTTGAGGCAACTCAATCTTGCCATGCCAAAGCTGTCTGGCTCATTTTATGTGAGGCTAGATTGACACACGGTCCTGAATTGCAGATCTGATAAGGATTCAGGACAGAAAAAAAAGTCAGTTTTATCTATGCCAATAAAATATAAAAACTGTATTTTAAACTTTAATATAAAATTTAATTTTTTTTTCAGATTCAGGCCTTATGAATATTGGGTTAGTTCCATTTTCCAAACTAATGTAGTATCTTTGTGCTTCGCTGTTTCTATGAAGTGGTTTGTGCACAGTCTTCATGCAGGTGTTGCAAAATAAATGTGTATTTACAAACTGGTCACAGTGACTAATGTAGTAGAAATTCCTTGAGAAAATTAATAATTCCATAACAGGATTCTAATCATGTAAAGTGAAGAAGGGATAGGATTACAAATTTAATAAGGGAGATAAAACCTAGAGGTGGGGATCTGCTCATTAAGTGAGCATACTCTGTCCCATGAGTTGACTTGAGTCCTGCGAAAGAAATAGCAGGTGAGCATGTAATTAAAACTGAACGTCCATGAGTACTACTCCTATGTAATGGATACACACAAAGTAGAGGGAATTTAAAATTGAATTGAGAAAATCTGCTATAGTATTTCTTACTTTTGTATGATTCACAACCAAGCTTAATGCTTCCTGAAGTGAAAGCTTTTTTTTTTTTACCCGTTGTTATATCTTTTAATGAAGTATTCAGTCAACATGTGTATCATGCCAACTGCTCAAAAGAGAAGCAAAATAAAACTCTCAGATAAATTTCACATACGAGTTAAAATTGTTTGGATGGAATTAAAGCTTGTGCAAAATTATTGATCTGACATATACATATTTATTTGTATGTGCTCCAGGTTGTGTCCGGTATTCATGAAGACAGTCACTTCATGAAAACAACCAGGTTGCAAAATGCTGTCGCAGATGTTGTCAGCTTTTCTTAACACTGAAACTTCTGTCCTTGGTGGTCCCTTTCAGGTTGCAGTAGGGCACGATGCAGTCTAACTACAACGCAGCTGTAGCCGTTGGCACTGTGAGGTTTTGTGTACTGAAAGACTTTGTTTTTCACATAGTGTGAAATTTGATAGAGTTTAGAAAGAGTATATACATTTCTCTGGGAGAGAAAAAAAAAGGGTTTATATATGAAATTGTAAATCACCAGTATTTATTTTAAATTTTAATGAAATCCAATATGGTACAGACTGCATAAAGCACTTTAAACTGCTTCCTCGTACATGTGGAGAAGTATAAGTAGATAGGTCTTTACTCTGTCTCAGTATTTTAGTTATTTAATAAAATTTTCATAGGTAAAAATTTATACAGGAAAATAAACTTATTTTGGAATACGATGGCAAAGCCTCAAAACATAGCTTTACAAGTCAGACCAGAGGGGGATTGTTTATGTATAAGCTGAGTAGAAGGAACATACAAATGAATTATTGCTGATAGGCAAAGGGCTCAGCTTGTAAAAAGGTAAAAGCAGAATTGTTCTCACTGCAAAGTACTGTAGGAATATTTGCAGGCAAACAACATGTGCTTTATGTCTTTGCTAGAGTAGATAATGACCCTGTAGTGGCAATGAATCTTCTGATAAGACAGGCTTAAACAGTTGAGCATGTCCTAGTTTATATTAGAAATGCATTCAGGGCCCTATCGGCTTGAACCTGTGACTCATTTCTGATGAAAATGTTTGGAACAGTTGTACATGGTCCTTGCCATTGGTCTCCTGTCCTCTCCTTCACTACTGGTCAAAATGTCATTGCCCTTTAGACATTGTCCAGGTTGAGCTGGTCAGAACCAGAAAGGATTTGGAAGGAAAATAAATATATGAAGCAGTTTACATTTCACAGGCTTTGAAGCTGATCTGTCCTTTTCTCAGGCTTCATTAAATTTGATATCATTTTATCATTTAAAGTAAAATAGTAATATTTTTCAGGCCAAGGAGAAGTGTCATACAGGGTGGTGTCTATTAAGTGAATTTTTTGAAATTTTTATTTCAATATTGATAAAAAGCCGTTGCAAAATGGTGCAAAAGTCTGAATATGTTTTATTTTTTCAAGTTTCTGTATACCATTTACATGCAGAGGGTCTATCCCTATGTAAACTGCAATGATGAAATGACTGGCCTACTAGATGAGGGGAGAGCAATGGGTATTGCCTACCTGGAATTTAGGAAGACTTTCAACATTGTCTCCCATAAAATCCTCACAGAGAAGCTGATAAAGTATGGGTTGGATGAGCAAACAGGGAGGTGGACTGAGAACTGGCTGAATGGCCAGGGCCAGAGGGTGGTGATCAGTGGCACAAAGTCTTATTGGAGGCCAGTAACTAGCAGTGTACCCCAGGGGTCAAGGCTGGGTCTGATCCTGTTCAGCATCTTCCTTAATGATCTGGATGATGGGGCAGGCTGTACTTTCAGCAAGCTTTCATAGACACAGAACTGGGAGGACTGACCCTTACACTAGAGGGTCATGCTGCTATCCAGAGGGACATTAACAGGCTGGAGAAATGGGCTGACAAGGGACCTCATGAAGTTCAACAAGAAGTGCAAAGTCTTGCACCTAGGAAGGAACAACCCTGTGCAGCAATTAATGCTGGGGGCCACCCACATGGAAAGCAGCTTGGCAGAAAGAGACCTGGGGGTCCTGGTGAACACCGAGTTGAAGATGAGCCAACAAGGTGCCCGTGCTGCAAAGATGACTAATTGTATCTTGGGCTGCATTATGAGCGCTGGCAGCAGGTGAAGGGAAGTGATACTTCCCCTCTACTCAGCACTGGTGGGGCCACACCTGGAGTACTGTGTTCATTCTGGGCTCCTCAGTGCAAGAGAGACATGGACATACTGGAGAGAGTCCAATGAATGACCACTAAGATGATGAAGGGACTGGAGCATCTCGCATATGAGGAAAGACTGAGAGAGCTGAGACCATTTAGCGTGGAGAAGTCAAGTCTCAGGGGGGATCTTATTAATGTATATAAATACCAGAAGGCAGTGTGCATAGAGGGTAGGCCCAGACTCTTTTCAGTGCCCAGAGAGGTTGTGGAGTCTCCATTCTTGGAGATACTCAAAAGCTGTCTTGACATGGTCCTGGGCAACTGGTTCTACAGGGGGTTGGATCAGAGGTCCCTGCCAACCTCAACCTTTCTGTGTTTTTCTGTGGTTCAGTAGTGAAAAAAATTCACTAGAACTTGAGTACAGGCACACATACNTGCAGTCTAACTACAACGCAGCTGTAGCCGTTGGCACTGTGAGGTTTTGTGTACTGAAAGACTTTGTTTTTCACATAGTGTGAAATTTGATAGAGTTTAGAAAGAGTATATACATTTCTCTGGGAGAGAAAAAAAAAGGGTTTATATATGAAATTGTAAATCACCAGTATTTATTTTAAATTTTAATGAAATCCAATATGGTACAGACTGCATAAAGCACTTTAAACTGCTTCCTCGTACATGTGGAGAAGTATAAGTAGATAGGTCTTTACTCTGTCTCAGTATTTTAGTTATTTAATAAAATTTTCATAGGTAAAAATTTATACAGGAAAATAAACTTATTTTGGAATACGATGGCAAAGCCTCAAAACATAGCTTTACAAGTCAGACCAGAGGGGGATTGTTTATGTATAAGCTGAGTAGAAGGAACATACAAATGAATTATTGCTGATAGGCAAAGGGCTCAGCTTGTAAAAAGGTAAAAGCAGAATTGTTCTCACTGCAAAGTACTGTAGGAATATTTGCAGGCAAACAACATGTGCTTTATGTCTTTGCTAGAGTAGATAATGACCCTGTAGTGGCAATGAATCTTCTGATAAGACAGGCTTAAACAGTTGAGCATGTCCTAGTTTATATTAGAAATGCATTCAGGGCCCTATCGGCTTGAACCTGTGACTCATTTCTGATGAAAATGTTTGGAACAGTTGTACATGGTCCTTGCCATTGGTCTCCTGTCCTCTCCTTCACTACTGGTCAAAATGTCATTGCCCTTTAGACATTGTCCAGGTTGAGCTGGTCAGAACCAGAAAGGATTTGGAAGGAAAATAAATATATGAAGCAGTTTACATTTCACAGGCTTTGAAGCTGATCTGTCCTTTTCTCAGGCTTCATTAAATTTGATATCATTTTATCATTTAAAGTAAAATAGTAATATTTTTCAGGCCAAGGAGAAGTGTCATACAGGGTGGTGTCTATTAAGTGAATTTTTTGAAATTTTTATTTCAATATTGATAAAAAGCCGTTGCAAAATGGTGCAAAAGTCTGAATATGTTTTATTTTTTCAAGTTTCTGTATACCATTTACATGCAGAGGGTCTATCCCTATGTAAACTGCAATGATGAAATGACTGGCCTACTAGATGAGGGGAGAGCAATGGGTATTGCCTACCTGGAATTTAGGAAGACTTTCAACATTGTCTCCCATAAAATCCTCACAGAGAAGCTGATAAAGTATGGGTTGGATGAGCAAACAGGGAGGTGGACTGAGAACTGGCTGAATGGCCAGGGCCAGAGGGTGGTGATCAGTGGCACAAAGTCTTATTGGAGGCCAGTAACTAGCAGTGTACCCCAGGGGTCAAGGCTGGGTCTGATCCTGTTCAGCATCTTCCTTAATGATCTGGATGATGGGGCAGGCTGTACTTTCAGCAAGCTTTCATAGACACAGAACTGGGAGGACTGACCCTTACACTAGAGGGTCATGCTGCTATCCAGAGGGACATTAACAGGCTGGAGAAATGGGCTGACAAGGGACCTCATGAAGTTCAACAAGAAGTGCAAAGTCTTGCACCTAGGAAGGAACAACCCTGTGCAGCAATTAATGCTGGGGGCCACCCACATGGAAAGCAGCTTGGCAGAAAGAGACCTGGGGGTCCTGGTGAACACCGAGTTGAAGATGAGCCAACAAGGTGCCCGTGCTGCAAAGATGACTAATTGTATCTTGGGCTGCATTATGAGCGCTGGCAGCAGGTGAAGGGAAGTGATACTTCCCCTCTACTCAGCACTGGTGGGGCCACACCTGGAGTACTGTGTTCATTCTGGGCTCCTCAGTGCAAGAGAGACATGGACATACTGGAGAGAGTCCAATGAATGACCACTAAGATGATGAAGGGACTGGAGCATCTCGCATATGAGGAAAGACTGAGAGAGCTGAGACCATTTAGCGTGGAGAAGTCAAGTCTCAGGGGGGATCTTATTAATGTATATAAATACCAGAAGGCAGTGTGCATAGAGGGTAGGCCCAGACTCTTTTCAGTGCCCAGAGAGGTTGTGGAGTCTCCATTCTTGGAGATACTCAAAAGCTGTCTTGACATGGTCCTGGGCAACTGGTTCTACAGGGGGTTGGATCAGAGGTCCCTGCCAACCTCAACCTTTCTGTGTTTTTCTGTGGTTCAGTAGTGAAAAAAATTCACTAGAACTTGAGTACAGGCACACATACAAGTGTTTCCTGCTCCACATAACAGGAAAAGAATAAAAATAACAACATTAGAAATTGTGTAAGCTTCAAATATTTCAAAAGTAGAAATAAAGTAAAAATAAATAATTTTCTTTTTTTACTTTCTTTTTTTTCATACAGAAACAATCTTCATGGAGGTACAGTGCTATTAAGGCTAAGGTACACGATACATGTGAACTGATTAAGCATAACAGAGTAGAAATGGAGCCCTCCTTAAAAGCATCCATTTTTTTCAAAGTCTGATAGCCTCACCACGGGAGTTACTTTCAGGGTCAAACACTGTCAGCTCTCTTCTTACTGAAAAGCACAGTGGAATGCACCTTGGGCTGCAGTTCTCCTCGGTGCCACCTTACAAATTTGACCGTCCGAGGCTTTGTCTAAGTTTTGGGTCAAAATGCCTGCGTTCCTGGTGGAGGCGCGGGCTGCTGTGCCCAGTGCTTCTCCCAGCACTTCGGCTGGTGTCAGGCGGAGCCGGACCCAGGCAGTCACGGGAGGAGCCTGACAGGGGAGAACTTAAATCTGTATTTTCATACTGCTGTCCCTTTAAAAAGCAAAACGTTTTCTTTTAATTTCATGCAAGTTTTCGGTCATCCTTTGCAGGAGACTATGTTTTTCATTAGCATGCTGATAATTGCCATCATAACTCCCATGGTTCCTTAGTAGAATATTGCACCCTTTATGCCACCGATGAAATGCTTCCTTTATGTCAGAGAACTCCAGAAGGATGATATAAAAAAACAGCCAAGAGATACTTCACTATGAAAAATAGTTCCCAAATTTATTGTCAGACTCAGGAAATGAAAAAGAAGAGATTTGTTTCTCTGTTTCTTTAGGAAGCAATAATAAAAAGACGATGCATCTATATCCCAACAAAGAAAAGGTTTATCCCTTTCTGAATTTTTAACATCAAGTGAAGTATGAAGGAAATTCAGCCATGTCTGTAATAAAAAAAAAAATAAAAATCTAGCTTTGTGTGTTTTTAAGTGTGGTAAGGAGAAACATATTTAGAAACCAGCCACAAGGCAGTAAAATTGATTTCTGGTTTATCTGGTGTAGCTCTGAGTCTCTCAGTGAGCTGGGAAATAATTGATTGCTTGAAGCCTTGTAGCAGTAGTTAAAAATTGATAAATGCTAAAGCCGGCACAGTGTTTTATAGGTTCTCAAGAATTGTGGAGCCTCCATATTTCTTTCTCATCGCCAGCTCTAGATCATGAGGTGAAATTTAAAAGACGCTTCATCTTAGTCTTGGTAAATTATATTCAGCAACTCTGAGACCTTTTGCTGTGGGAGACAAAGCAAAATCTTTAGTTACATAGTACAGATCAGTAATGTACGAAGCCAAGTGAGTTTTTTGCAGGTCAACATATTGTTTTGGATCAGCTGATCAGATTACATTAAAAACCAACAAAACATCTATGTCTGTAATCCTGGTTTGTTAAATCAACGTCTAGAAAAATTATTAGTATTGATAGCTAAGATGTCATCCCATGAAATTAACTGCTGTAAAAAATTGCAGAACTGGGTCCTGTTTAGCAAAGAAATGCTGAAAGATTTCACTAACACAAGTTTTCCTGTATTAGTCCAGGAAGCTGGCTTTTTATATCAGCTGACTGCTGACTTTTATGCTGAGGTAAACTTTAACATCTTTATTAAAATATCAGGAGACAGATCTTCTCTCCCCCCCTTCCAGATGCTTTACATACTGTCAGCAAGAGAAAGAGGTCCAAAAGTTGCTCAGGTGGTCATTTTGGATGAATACCTAGACTTTCATAACAATACATAGAGTTGTCATGTTGTGAAGAGAGACATTGAAGTCTTTTATTTTAGGTACTTATGGTTCTCCTGCATAGAATATAACTTAAAACAGATACTCAGATTAAACTAGTACTTATGGGGTCCATGACACAGCCCCAAGCTGTAACAGTAGGACGTTTTATACAGAGAATCTAGTTACTAAATGACTTACCTATAGTAATTATTGTCATCTTGAGTAGTCCACATAAGAAATCTAGGACACAACACAACTGTGTAAAATATAGTTTAGAACTGTGAGCTGAAAGTTAAGTGTTATTTGAACAGTGGCTGAGACTGAACTGCAAAAATTTAAGGTAGTTCACCAACATGAACCCCTGAAATTAATTGTAAAATTTACTTTTACTTCATGTGTACAGAATCAAAGTACAGGAGAAATAAATCACGATTAACTTTTTGTTTTTAAATTGTTAGCTATATGTGCCTTAGTAGAAATTATCACAGCATAATGATGCTATTTCCATATCAGATTAGTAAATACTCATCTTAGTTTCATAGCTATGCTTCACTGAAATACAAAAGCAATAGGTGAAATAGACCACTATTGAGGCAAATTTCACTACTAGTTCTTAACTGAATAGAAAATACAGCAGGCCATAGAGCTCAGACTCTGGCTTTTACATCATCTTCTTATATTTAGAGGTAGGGCTCAAATTATTTATTTGCTGACTATTTTGCTTAGCAAACAAAAACATTTTAAATTGTTTCTGTGAACTCAGCAACTCAGTACTTATCTTCACCAGTGCTGGCAACACCTGTGATCAAACTGCAGTTTCCATTTGCAGATCAGTGAGACAGGTGATTAGCGTCAAAATAGCTTGTTTACTCATAAAAGTCCTGCTTTTTAAGGCCGTGGGCTTATGCTGATCTTCAAGTCGGAGCACCTCCTGCATGGCACAGGCCATAACATTTCACATTGCAATGCTTGTAGCAAACCCAATTGCCTTAGGAACACTAGGCAGGATACACTTAGGAATGCAGGTAGGATATTTGTATTTTTCTTTTCAGTATTATTACTGTTTTAGAACGCTTCCAGAGTATCAGTTAATCAAGACTTAAAATACAATTACAATAATGATGAAAGAAAATCCTTCTCCTCCATTTGCTCCCTTTCCTTTTCTGCTTTAGGATGGCTTTATGTGCTGCCCCAAAAGAGAGGATGGAGAAGGAAAGAAATACAGGCAAACACAACCGTATTCTGAAGACGCTGCTTTTTCCCTGAATCACAAAGCACTGAATAAACACTAATTACAACGCTTATGGAGAGACTGATTATTTATTTTTTTTAGATCTGGTTCTCCTTCCCCCATTTCACCTCACACACTGTGGGGTCATGTGGAGCTCCATCAGAGCTGAGGAGCCGGTAAGGTCTCAGCTTTCTCCTCACCCTCTGCACAGGCAAACTTTTCTAACCCAATTAACGTCAGTAGTCCAGTTCTAGTGATGCTGACAAAAGAGATATTAAACACACAGCTTTGTAGCTAAAAGTGCTGCGTTCTCTCCATGCAAATAAGCACACATGTGTGCTTTTCATCAGCTTGACCTAAGAGAGGTATGTTAATATAATCAGCATGACCTAGACTTGAAGATATGGTGATGACTTGCCACCAGGAATTTCTTGCTGAGGAATGTTAATGTTGCCTTTAAAAATACATAATTTAACATGTATTAATTAAATTAAATTATTAAATACATTAGTGGAATTCTCTCCAAAAGACCAGAGACTTCTGCTTGGCCCAAACAGCTAGAGTTTGGATGCTATGAGATGAAATGCAAGTAACCTCTTTGATCTTCACTTGCCCTAATAAAATGTTTCTTTGACCAGTTTTTAAAGAAAAACCTCTTTAAACAAGAGAAGCTTGAATCATCAGAAATCTAATGTCTTTTACCCAAATCATTAATTTTGTATGGACAGTGAATTTGCCCTAGTAAAGAGTGGCTCAAATTGAGCAATAAGGTTCCGTGGATCCCAGATGGTGCTTCGAGTTGCATTTGAAGCATATATTTAACACTGGCCTCATTCTGTGGCCTTTGCACCTAGTAAGAGTTGAATTTTTTCTAAACGCTCAAAGGTCAGGACTTGCTATCAATCTTCTGAATTCCTGCTTTCATCTTTCTGCAGCTTTTTGGACTTCAGTGGGTACACAGATTCATAGGTGGGACACGCTCAGGTGCAAATGTTGTGCTCAAAAATACATATCCCCACAAATGCAACACTGTGCTGAGATACTGTGCAAACAACGTAGGTCATTCATCTTCCTAAAGATACATGCCATTAAAAATAGATAAGTAATGCAAAACAAACAAAGAAAAAATATTTCTTAATGTAGCAAGGTCTTGCAGGTTAATAGGGAAAAATCCCCTGATTTTTTTAAAGAGACTAGATTTAAAAATTGTTAAGGTTTTAATTAGCTTATCAAATCATCCTACTGAAAGATGAGCAGAGAACCATCAATTCCTACTCAAAGCTCTGAGGTATGTCTTTATCTAAAAAGAAACATGATGAATCATCACATTTGCACAGTTCTTTTCTTTAAATATTTTCCATTTCTACACAATTCAGATCACTCTGTGGCAATAAGAATATATTGTCATTATATGACTTAAAGTATTGTCATACAATATGGCAGCATCTTTCATTATGGAATCTAATTTCATTCTTTTGAGTTTAAATTACTTTTCCTTACTCATTACATGTCTTTTCTGTAACTTTCATTACAGGCATTTTTCTTCTGATAATTCACAAACATCCATAACTTCTGATAACTTTGTCTCCAAGGACAGAAAGATAAATAGAGTATCCTTGAATAGTTCTAATCTTCTTGATCTTGAAAATGCAACTACATTTTATGATGGGTGTTTAGCAGCATACAAACAGAAGAAAACTGATTAATTGCTCTTTAAACAAATCTAGCATTAGAAATGCAGATTACCTCTAACAGTGAGCTAAAATCTTCAAGTAGCTGTCAAACGCGTTTCCAGACAATATATAAAACTTGAACTGGGTTTATCATGCTATGTTGTGAGACTTCATAAACTGGAATCCTATAAAAGTCTTAAAAATTCTTTATGATTTCTCTGAAAAAGTGGGGAAAGGGGTAAAAAAAAGGGATTCAAGCAGATGCAGATGTCTGTATCAGCCTGTGAAGTCTACAGAACAACATGAATAAAATCGTGGGATCATGTACCTAGCTAATGTGGTGTGGTACTTGCTCTGCATCATGCCCTGATGGTCCATGTTGCACACATGACAGTTCAATCCCGGATGCACCAAGAAGAGAGGAGTACATGGCTGGACATTCTAGAGAAGACGGCTCACTCCATGCAGCACTTTGGTCCATGCAGTCCAGGAAATGAGATTTTTGCCTTTATTACTGAAAGGCCATTGGCCTATTGACCTGAAAGAGCTGGGTCTCAGGACTGGGCTTGCCTTGGGCTGAACTGGTTTTAGCTTGTTTTTACAGTTGCCTGGTGGTCAAGCAACTCCTCTCCAACCCTTTTGAGCTCCAGCCCTGAAAATACTGTGTATGGTAAATTTCTGACAGCCTGGTGTAGCCACTCTGTGACGCGCAATAGCACTTTATGGCGGTTGGGGCTGGGGGAAGCTGTTGCACAGTGGCAAGGTGTCTTAGCCTTTTACATAGCTCAGGGCCTTTCATTGCAACTCTATATCCTACCTCTCACTGCAGCTCTGCACCCTTTCATCCATGCTGCTCTGGCAACATTTTCCAGGGCCCCTTTGGGATTATTTATCCCTAGTTTTCCTCATGCTGCTGTTCTTGCACTGTTTTTCTCACAGCCTTGCACCTGCAAACATCAATACTGTTATCATGGACGGTTCTTGTGGGGAGTGACTGCCACCAGTGTGAGAATAACCCCTACTTCCTCCCTTTTTTGTACCCCTTGGCTGTAGTTTTTGATTTACATTGGGACGTCCAGAAGGAATGTGCAAAGCTTAACAACAGCCGGACCCAGATCAAAATATGCTCCAACAACCACAGACCTGGACTTCAGGTGAGAAGGTTTTGGCCTTCTCAGGGATGTGCTTGGAAAACACGCAGGGGATACAGCCCCGGAGAGAAAGGGTCAAGGAGAGCTGGTTAATTTTCAGGGATCAACTCCTTCAAGTGTTGGTCCATCCCAGCACGCTGGAAGTCAAGCAAAGGCAGCAAGACACTTGTATAGATGAACAAGGGGCCCCTGACAAAACTCAGTTTTAAAAAGGACGCATACAAGACATGGAAGCACGGTCAGATGACACAGAAGGGTTATAGAGCCGGTGGTCTGAGTGTGCAGGGATTGGTTTAGGAAATGCAAAGTCCGCCTGGAGTTGAATCTGATGAGGGATGTGGAGGACAACAAGAATGGCTACTACAAGTAAATCAGCAGTTAGAAAGAGTAGGGAAATATGGTCCCTCTGCTGAATGAGGCAGAGGACCTGGTGGCATAGGACATGGAAATGGCCAAGGTACTCAATGTCTTCTTCACTTCATTCTTTACTGGTAAGTTTTACCTTCAGGAATCCCAGGCCTCTGAGACCAGTGGGAAAGTGCGGAGCAACAAAGACAGAGGGATTGGATCTGCCAATGTTCAATAAAACTCCTACAGGCCTGAGTGGCTTTTAGAAATAGTTTGAAGGACTTTAAATTAGTTAGGCTCTTAAGTCACTTCAACAGTTTAGAACTGGACCAAAGAGGTTGGAAAAGCAAGACTGCTTTCACAAAATTGCATTAAATAGTTGACAAATCTGAATAAAGAAATCTCTCTCCTCAAGGCACTATCTGCTTTTAAAAATTAAAGACTTGGTTCCAGGACGATGAAATAGAGGTGTCTCAATTTGTTGTAGGATTTTAGTACAAGTTAGGTTACTAACTAGGATTTATGACTTTCTTTGTATATTTGGACCCCACTTCACAGTCCTGTGAGGTCGTCCCTGGAGGTTATAGAGCTTGCAGACCGGGCCCATCTCTATAATGTTTAGTAATGAAAAAGACAGATTTAGAAATGAGAAATTGTAAATAAATATGACTGCTTCACAAAAAAAAGCCTAAAGATGTCAATTTCTTTTTATGGGCCATTGGATTTTCTTTGGATTCAACATTTTTATTGCTGCTGAAAGGTTTTTAGTGCTGAAAAATGAAATATAGAAGTAATCCTAAAACATCGGAGTTTGGGAGAATGGCCACATTGGTAATTACCCATAAGCCTTCACAATACAGCAAGGAACGTTTCTATGATTTATTTCTATTGCTTAGAAAAATCTAGAAAGCCTGTACAATATAGCGTGCCCTGATATTAGCTTTACCTCAGCAACCTTACTGAAGCTTAACTTAATGAAGTAATAAATTCAGAAATGTGTTTCTGCATGCATTTGTTTCATAGATTTATTATAGATAAATCCACTTATAAAATGCAGCGGGATGAAAAGTCGACACTGCAGAAACTTCCTAAATACTGATGCATGTATTACAGTCTCCATTACCAATAATATATAGAAGGCAGAACATTTACTTTAATGATGACGAACAGAGGCTAGACACAGACTTACTGCTGTACAATACGTCAGTATGGTTAAGTGTAATTCTCAATAGCTGTTAAAAGGAAAAGGATATTGCCTCCGTATAACAGATAAATAACTTCATATTTGTGCAATATATTTGCTGTTGTTCCTATTTAAGCTATATTGAGACTATAGACTTAAAAGCAGTTAGGCAAATCTACTTACATGAATATATAAATAGTCTGGATCCTTATGAGTCGGCTCCAGTCATCACCAGATTGAGTAGAAATATTTTCATTTGCATTGCATCAGCCCCCTCTGGGTAAAAGGTTTAAGGTAAAATTGTGTCTTTCTTAAAAAGAACAGCAAGTTTCCACTAACATTTCTGGAACCCCACACTGGCAAAAGTTTTGGCAGACTTGGCACACAATTTATCAAAACGTGTTTTATTTTGTAAACCCTGGGTATGCTTATTACAAAAGAATAACACTTTCAAATGTTTTAATCTTCAACCTTGAAGTTAACAACGTTGATAAGCATTTAACAATGATCACGTCTGTGAGAGACCCTGCCAGTGAAATCACCACATACCTAGCAAAATTCTACGCATCACCGTAAGGAGCTCATCACTGTACGAGGAAAGAGAACGTGAGGTCTGTCAAATTAATTTTAACTCAGTATCACCTGGATTTATATTAAGAGTTAAAGGTAATTCAGAAATCACTTTTGCAATGTTTGGGGACCTCACCTTCCCGTTTCTCGCCTTTTTTTTTTTTTAAGAAGCTGTTTCGGACATGCTGGAATGCATAGAGATGCATGGTGCTTAAGTGGTTGTCATTTGAAAGACTTCACTTATGGATCACAATGAGAACTAAAGTATTTAATATTGATTCAGGTAAACCATAATATTTAGCTATCATCTGAGCCGCTGAGATACGTCTTAAAACTTTATTCATAAAGTCCCTACGGTATTCCTTCTTAAGATAGTCTTCCAGAAAAATATATTCTCTGTGATGTATTGTGGGCTTCAGGGCATCTGGGGAGGCTGGTTACTGCAGCAGGGCGTGCCTCTCATGTGAAAAGAGCTTGGCCTGAATAGGAACCCAAACTGTAAGAAGAATATCTTCTCTTGAGACATTAGGGCTGCACAGGTGGATGTAGCAATCCATGTTAACTCACTTGAAAAGTTTTATATCTACCTGAGGTAAAAATGAAATATTTTCGACCCAATTGAAATTAGGTTTTGACAATTTTACTGGATTGCACTGAAAGCAATATGTTTCTGCAAAACATAACTTAGTCAAATTCGTAGTTTCAGAAGAAAAGTGTTTTATCAAGAAAACTTTCCACTAGTTCTCTCCTTTATATAGTGCCTGCACTTCATGCTTGCCCATTGCTTATCACGCTAAAACACATAAAGAAAGTATAGACGTTTTCAACTGAATTTGTTGAATAGCCCCGTGGATCTCATTTCTGATTTTCTGTCTAAGTATCACCAGAAATGAGAATGAAATATTAACCTGTGAATTCATACCAGTTGAAGAAACTCGTAACCAAGACATCTACTTGTCGTATATACAAATTCTTTTTGAAATCTCCTATAACAGCAGGTGTTTGTGTGCATATGTTTGAGCGGGTACACACCTACGGCTTTAACATGCCCGTGGACCTTTGAGCTGCACTTTCCGCAAGCCTGTGCAGACTTACAAATCTTAGAAGGTATAACTGTACATGAAGAGTAACTTCTATCAAGGCCTGTTATGGAGGTGCACAAGGTACCTTGAAAACATGACTGCAAATGACAGCTTCAAAATGGTTTGTCTGTATCAGCCCCCATTTCTCCTTCATGTCTCCATGTAAAGATGAGGTTATGCACGGCCTCTGATGTTCTAGATATGGAATTATTACATTCATACTGAAGAAGAACGTTTGAGAACAGCTTCATTTTCAAGTGTCTCGCAGATTTCAGTGCGTTGTATTAAATCTGGTAGAGAAGGCTGCAAGAATATGTCATTGTACTATTGCTTTTAAACAGACTAGCAAAATTAAGAGGCAGTTAGGGTTATGCAGCTGGAATTATTTGTATGTTAAGTACCATAAAGTTGTGATTACATTGTGGACCTGCTTAGTAAATAAATTATTTAAAAAAAAAAAAGTCAAGGTGTTTCCACAGGGTGACTTCTTCCTTCAGCTCACAGGCAATATGGAGCCTTCAGAGAAACTCCTGAACATTTTATCCATTTGAAAACAATGATGTGATGTACAAATTCACTGGTGAAAATACTGACCTGTTGTTCTTTGCAAGTGCGCATATGCATGCAAATGAGAACAGAGTTTGGCCTGGAAGTTGCAGACACAGCCTACACTGTTAGCCAGCATTCTCTAAGAACATCTGCAGCGTATCCTGAGACTCTTTTCTGTGACTGAAAGCAAACTCTATGCTTTTGGGATCTTAATATAGTAATTCAAAGCCTCTTCAGTACCAAGAACAACTGCGTATTGTTTAGCCTGTGAGACTCCATTAAATGACAAAACTCAAAGTGCTTTTCACTAACGAAGGAAGCGGCTTGCATTACTACAAGTCCCAGGGAACCAACTATAGATTTACACAGTTCGCATATGGATGTTTGTACAATTGCATCTAACTGCAGATGATATTTTTGAACCATATTTAATGGTTATTGAATTAAGTTCCATTCATATACATATCCCTAATAAAGAATATGTGATGATAGCAGTAATCTAAGGAAAAGGAGGCAAACCTATTTTAACATACATACATTACACACAGATCATACTATATGTGCATAAACGTGTTCTGTGGTACACTTGAATACTCTCAGAACACATGAGCTAATCTTGTCCTCTTTATAGCTTATTCTATTCAGCAAATTTAGATCCAAATGCATAAATAGTTATGCTGTCTGGCACTGCATGTTTTGGTGAAATCTGGTTCATGTTGAAATGAAAGCTTATTACACAGCTTCAGTATTTGGGGAGTGGGACTTTATCTTTCTGAGAATAAACTCCTGCTCACAACCTGCAACTACCATAGGTGTCATTTTGCTCTTATTCTTTTTTAAGTTCCCATGTCAGATTGGTTTCCCTTCGTGTTTGCAACTATTCCCAACTTGGAGTTATTTTGTAAATACTAGTACAGCAGGACACAACTGTTTGTACTGGATAAAGAAATAGGCTTGCTATTTTTGGTATAATTGCTCAAAAATTCTCACAACTAACAAGAAGTTCTACTGTTCATGGTCTGATGGACCAGAAAAGCTGCCTGGACCATGATGGGAGAACCACTGGATTTTTAATGCATTCAATAATTACTAGAAAAAATAATGCAGTATGTTGTGCATTGTATAGGGAGAAGACTCTTCTATTATCATCTGATGACTACAAAGAGTATAACAGGTGCTTGACAAAGTCCAACAGTAATTCTTATTGAGAAATTCTGTTAATACCGCCCCTTAGCCCAGACTACATCCTTGCTAGAAATGCAGCTGCTGCCGAGGCTGGAGGAGCCTGAAGTACAAGGGGGAAAGCGATCGATTGGCATCTGCAGGAGGGGGCCAGTCGTCAGAGCAGTTACATGAGCACCTCTTGTTCTCCAAAACACTAATGACGGCTGTGACGCTGCCTTCCCCAGGCCACGAGAAACCAGCTACAGTACACCAGTGACAAATTGATTGTGTTTTCTGATTGAAAGAAAGTGGGTCTTGTAACTTCCATTTCTACTACTACACGTGCTAATTCCAGTACTGACAGCTACCGCCAACGGATGAAGGGCTCTGCACTGTGCTGGGAGCGAGAAATCACAACACGACCAGAAGTCAGCTGAAGAGCTGTAAGTGAGAAGACTAATGGGAGTAGCTGCCCTTCCAAAAATCAGCATTTACTGTTTGTAATTGCACAATGAGATATAAGAAAGCGTACCTTACTTGTAGGGTCTAGCTTTGAGTGCTTTCTAGTTGGATTAAAAGGTGGCCTTTCAGTCTTCTCCAGTGTCAGAGCTGATTTCACACATCATGCAATGTCCAGCAATGATTTTCAGTGTCTTTTGTTTTCAAAGTTTATAGAGGAAAAACATTGTAAGAAAAGGTAAGAGGCCTCCATTAAAAGGAGCAAGCCCCATTGATGAGGAGGGCATAGTGTGAAAACCTCTGATGCGCATACAAGGTGCAACCCAGGAAGGTCTCTAGTGTCAGAAGAGTCACAGAAGTGGCAGGTCTGCCTCCATAGCCTGCACATGATGGACCCTCTGATGGGAAAGATGACCCAGAGAAAAGGAGCAAGCCAAGGAAATTGGGTACCTAGGAAATTTGGTACCTTGTCTATCTTCAGGTGCCAGAACTGTGGAGTGGGACCAGTTTGGGTCATTGAGAAACTGGAGGAGCTAGACTTGAAGTTGAGAGAGAGAGAGAGACGCAAAATAGTTTCTAGATGCTTGCAGTAGTGCGTAGCTTCAATAATGTGTGATATCTACTTTGAGCAAGACTCTGATGGGGAAATGCAAAGGGCAAAGAGGGTCAGGAAGAGACGTGTGGCAGAAGAGGGTATGGTGAGGAGCAGGAAACAGGGTTTTGTAGCTATCATCCTGCTGGGCGCTAACAAGTAGCACAGTTGGCAGAGGATGGCTCGGCCAGCTGGGGTCCAAAGTAAGTAGGCTGTATCTCTCAAGCCACTGTGTCGGTCCCTGGCGAGATTCAGTAAACTTTTCAAATGTATTTCACTGCTGCTGTTAGCAATGAAATGGACAAACGCCCCATGTCACCAACTGAAAGAAAGGGCCATTTACCGGGGAGCTTAGAAAAAACCCCAAATTTCCAATGAACTGGAAATCCTGCTGTTTAACCAGCTCTAATGGTAAGCAGAGTGCTGTATCAATTGCTTTCAACAAAGCAACTGTCACTTCTTTTGGAAATTTGCATCTTTTAATGCATATTTTCAATCAACACTTTAGACTTCAGAGCTGTCACTGCCTTCACACGCCACTGCCGTTACTGCAATCACAAGTCGTTGCTTATCAGACTGACTGCCAGCAGTGCACTTCTGCCCAAACTGTCAACGCAGGTAGTTATAAGCTTCAATAAAATAGTTTAAAGTGTGTGTGTGTACATGTGTGATTGGGGGAGATAGAGAGGGAGGGAGAGAGAAAAGAGACTGAATTGCACTTTTCAATGCTCAGGTGGTAGAGCTGTTAGAGGATTACACAACGAAGACAAAAGAGCATGAAGTTATCAACTGTTCTAATTTAAAAAAAAAAA
>VYZM01015387.1:60020-72807 GCA_013398915.1 Dromas ardeola
CCACAAAACAACACAAACCCAAAACTCTCAGGTAATAATCGAGTTTGGAGATGTGCATCTCTAACATCCTTTTGGCATGAAATAGGCAACCTCTAGCCATGTTCAACAACTCATATTTCTGACAACCTAAAATAAGGTTTTGAATTACAGTGTGTTTTCTGCAGAGAATCTTGTTCATGTACATCTGAGGACCACCAGCAGATAAACTGTTCAGGTTGAAAGTTGTCAAATGATAGCTAACACCACAAATTATACAAAATTACCTGATGTCTCTAACAACAGCTGTCAACATTATTTTATTGTAATCTCATACCCCTAAAGATGGGGGAAAGGCATGACCTTCTGATTTAAAATAGAAAGTGCGGAAAAGTTTTGAAGGTCTATTAGAGATCCCACACGCACGAGACTGTCATAGTCCTTGCGTGTTAAATCATCCTGCTACAAAGATCAAGTTTATGAGTACTTAGCCAAGGTAGACTATTGGTACTGAGCAAGGCTGACAGGAGAACTAGAGCTGCTTCAAATTTTTCTGAGATTTGTTTGCTGTTGAAAACATTAATTCGTTTGACTGCGCATATTTTGCTGGAAGAAATTGCATTAGAATTTTTGTGACAAGCATTGTATCATTATTAATAATCTTTTACAAAGCATTTCTATAAGTATTGTACCATAAAGCTTAAAGATGATTTACAAAATAATGTTTCAGTATTATTTAGTGAAATTCTTTCGTCTTTGCAGGATAGATTCTGAAATAATAAGTGTTTTTTCCTGAAATTCATACCTGTGATGAGATTTTTGACTAAGTTCCAATAAATGGATTTTCTCTCACTATGACTTAATTTATACTCATTTTACTTGTCTCTTCCCTGAAAAAAAAGTGGGCATGCAAGTCAAAAGCAAATATTATAACTGCATTCTGGCAGAATAATGCCCCATCAAGTTGATGGTACTTCCTGCAATCCTGGCAAACCAAAACACTAAAGATTTTCTGGATAACTAATACTAAAAATATCTCAGTTATGAGGCTCATGGCTGGGTTACTCTTAGACACTTGATAAGACTGAAATAAAATACGCAAAAAATAATGACTTGCATTCCCACTCGTGTGCATCTTCTATAAATATGTTAAAGGAAAGCCTGCTCTGAGCAAATTCTAATCCTTCCAGATGGCAGTCCTCAATATCTGTGTCACTGATACGCCAATTTTACTGTGGAAGTTATCGTTTGGTTCTAGAGGTGTACAAGTACCCATTTTTGTTTTGTAGTTACTAATGTTAAATGTGCTTTAATTTTATTGCCCTTTGTGATTTAAACCCTTTGACTTTCCTCCTGTCTTTCTCCCATACATACAAAGTTAGAAATGTTTAAAAAAAATCACATTCCACTGGGAGATTGTCATGACATGCTAAACGCTTTTTAAATGTGAAGGCAAGGGTTTATAGCACAGCAATATTTCCCTTGGTTTGTGTGCTTTAAGTAGTTTAAATTCCTCAGGCAGGATGATGGCATGATTTACAGAAGCATTGCAGGGTCACTGTTAATAAACAAAGCCTATGTGAGAATGCGTGTTAAGTCCAGCAGCTTCTGCAGTGAAGCTGAGGAAGGCTGCACTGGTTTATGAAATTCTGGAGTTTAACTGGGTTTGTTTACGTATCTCCTTGTCTTTTTATAAATGTCTGCAATATCAACTGCCATTGCGATCAATGTGGTTTTTAGCAGATTTCAGTCAAAGCCGGATAAGAAACAAGTAGGTAGACAGATCAATGAAGTGATCATGCAGATCTTTGTTTACGTGAGTAGGTCATACTGGAGCAGCCTAAATGAAATAACAGATTTAATGTCAATCCAGCTGTTAATAAGAATTCTGCTGATAATGCCCCAGCTGTGACGGGGGTGATGGTGTTTACAGAAAAAGGAAAAGTCCTGTAATGCATTTTCACCATTGCATTTGAAGTGAGATAGCAAAATATGGTCCTGCCTATCTTGTTCAGCTACTTTGATATGTAAATTATAAGTGTACCGACCAAAGATCTCTCATTTTCTGTTTTAAAACTACTAAGTCCCTGTTTTCTTCATTTCAAAGTAACATTGTCCTGAAACAAAACTCTGTTGGGCGCCATTGATTTGACTGTAATGCACCACACAATATTCAGCAGGACAGCAATACACAACATTGCAGCAGAAAATCCATTACAACCATGTGTGATCTCTTTCCATTCTTATCCCATGAGTAAGATGCAAGATAAGAATCTTCTCAGCCTCAATAGAAACACATTTTTAAAGGACAATTATTTGTTATACACATGTAATGTAAAATGGAATAGAGATGGTTACATCCTAAACTCTCATCGCCAAGGCTGTAATTCCCAGCTTAATATTTTCCTACACTGAGTCTATATTTTACTTGGGAGACCAGAATGTGTGATGGATCATCCTGAAATCTGCTCAGTAGCCGATGAAATGATCTCCCGCTGCTCTTCTGTTATCGCTTGGAAGTGTGCTAGTTTCCAGCAGGGAAGTCCCGTGGCTGATGGAAGGAGAGCAGAGGAAATCTGGTGTCTGGCAAGGCATCCAAACCTCTGACAGAAGCAGGCTGCTGCAGGCGATTTTAAGTGGTGCACTGGGACCCACCAGGTGTTCAAATCTCATAGTTCTCAGAAGATAAAGTACCTGCATCAGCTCTGTCAGAAGAAAGTTTGCACACCAGGAACACAGAGAAGACCTCTGAATTACTGTGTAACCAGAATAAGTACTCAAACCTTTTCCTAGCTTGTTAGGGCTGGATTAACTCCATCTTCAGCACTGCTATATCAAATTTATTTTTTTTTTAGTAGAACCAGGGATGTGGCTAAGCTGACCAGGATGAGATGGACTGAGATCAGACAAAAAAAGTAAGATGTCAACAAAAATAGCCGTATAATGACTGAAGGCTTAAACACCCAGATCTCATACTTCCTAAACGAATGCCCAAAGAATTGCCCAGTTGCAATGAATACCCAAAGACAATTAGTATTCTGGGGTTCATCCCTCTGTTATTCTCGGTCAAGTTATTCAAATATTTAGAGAGTAAGAGAGAGAAAATGAAAATGATTCTGTAGTTTGAGCATCCGCCAGGGACACCCAGAGCCTCTTGTCAGCTCTCATACAAAGCAGAACAGCTTCATCTGATTAAGACCTGTTCCAGAATACAAATCAGACAAAATATGAATTAAATTTTAGGAGCTCCACATCCTTAATGGCAAAGAGTATAGGGTGGTGGTGTCTCTTCCTGAGATACTTTGAAAGGCCAGCTTCAATATTTTGTTACTACAGAATATTCCTTTTTTTTTTTTGTCTCCTTACTACAGCGGTTGACGTAAACAGAGTTATTCTCCTTTCCTAATGCTATCTCACAACACTTAATTAATGAATTTTCATATTGCCTTGATTTTTCTATTTTCTGTTCCTTATTTTTATTCACATTAGCTATACAAGTCAGTACCATTATATTCTCTTGATTTTGGCTATGCTTTCTATTGCTGTAAGTTCTTTACCTCTGTCTAGAGTAATATCCGCTTTTTTTCCCCCAAATAAAATTTCCTTTCATAGGAAAAAGTCAATGTATTTGAAACTATTGTAAGGAAAGGGTACATTTTGGAGACATTTTTAGTATCAAAAATAGGAAAATAAATAATCTGAAGTCATCAAATAACGGTGTTATATAACTTTCAAAATGAAGATTATTTTTATTAAACAATTTTCCTTTTTTAAATTTCCATTCATTATTTTGCCAGCAATTCTGCTACTATGTCACAGAATAATGCAAGTTTTTTTCCCTGCTGACTAATTCCAATTCAGCTCAAAGTTGTACCTTAGTGAGAAAATATGTTTATCAGTTTTGTTGGTGTCCCTTTCAAACATTATTTAGATCTTTGACAAGCCTGAAAGAAGTCAAGTGCATCCTCTGTTTTCTCCAGTCCGTGACTCCGCAATCGCCATAACACTAAGCTACCAGTACCATACCTTTTATTTTTATACAGCAGCCTTCATACATGATTTCACAAAAAGCATTTTGGAGGCAGTTGTCACAATACACATGGAAAATGATGGTTTTACGGCAGGATTTACCAAGCAAAACTGGCAATACCTGTGAGGGAAGAAGTGAGAGGACATCAGGTAGCACAGCGTGGCTAAAAGCCACCCTGCCCAGAGGCAGGGGAGCAGGGCAGGCACCGGGGCTGAGGATGCTCAGTAAGGCGTTAGAACTCTTCACAGGCTGAGGGCACTAGGAGAATGGAGTCAGCAACTGGAGATGTAGGAGAAAGTGACCGTAGACAACAAAATAACTGGGTGTGCCCAGTATTTCTCACTGTTTGTATTGTGGCTGGTCCTTGTGTTGTTCAGAGATGAGTTTCCTTCCTTCCGCACACTCACCTTTCCTCTCTCTGTGTTTCTCTCCCTTCCTCTGTTTCTTCTTTCCCTTTCTCTCTTCCTCTCTGTTGCATGGGTAAAGAATTTTAGATTTAGATTCTCCAATTTCTGTTTACAGTTCTGTCCATTGTATGACACAGACAGGAATTTCAAAATATTATTTAACATAACCCCTATGCCCCTTCACTTGCCAGCTATAATCAGATAAACAGTGGATGTTGCCCTGCCCTCCAATTTCTAAAAGTTTATCTATAGCAACAGGTCTCAGGGCTCAGGGTTTTTAGTCCAGTGCTGTGAACATTCACTTACCCCAGCACATGTGTGCTTGCTATCACCTTCAAGTTCCACCATACTGAGACTTTCTGAAATATTGTCACCAATTTTTTTTTCTATGGCAGAGGAGGAGAGATGCGACTGAAATGAATTATTAACTCAGTGCCTGGTGAGCAGCCGCCTTTTATTGCAAAGTTCTGGGTTACAGGACATCAAGACCAGGAGCTTCTCTGTTTTGTAACTTCTCTACACCTCATTCTCGGTTTTAGCGTGGCCCACCATATCATACAACTTCCCCACAAGACAGATGCCTGCTTTATCCTGCTTCCCTCCGTGAATGTTTGGTGTCATTTATTTGGCCATATTTTCTGTTGAATACAGGACACAGGTCCTGCTGAGCTCTGGACTCTTTCTCACTTATCCCTGTAACGTCTTTCGTTGTTTGGTTTAATTTTTTGGAGTCTGTACTGTGTACCCTCCTGTATTAATGATGTGAATGGATGAAGCTCTCTCACATCACTCGCTTCCATGCGAAGGGAATGGGGGACATGAGGAGACATTTTTCTCGGTGCAGGCAGTCCAGCACAATCCCTCTGCAGCACAGAGATGCCTGCTGAGAGAAACACTTGTCACCACTGAAATCAATGGGAATTTTGGCATTTACTTCAGTGGATGTGGTGTTGATTTCGTCAGGGTTTGGTCCAAAAGTTAATTGGCATCCCTAGCCATTAAGCTGATTAATTCATGTGGCTCACATAAATGCCAATGCCGGTAAGGGACAGAATCCCCTTCGTAACTGATCCAATGAGAAAACTATAAATGTTACTCATAAACACACCCACTCGTCCTCACAGAGATGCTATCCCTCTTGTACTGGATGGGAAAACAGCACCCGTTTACTATGTGTGTCTGGAGATAAGGCCAGAATTTAGCCCTAAGCTGCCTTTGCTGGCCATATTGCTGACTCCTTTATGCCACTTCACTCTGCTGTCTAATTTCTATGCATGCTTTCAAATATTCAGTGCTCACTGATACACAAGCTGCTTAATCTTCCTCCAATTTAGCTTTTAGTATCATCAGTCTCTCACCTCTGTGCAGATCACTCGTTTCAATTTCCCAGTGTGCTTTTAGTAATCAGGTATACATTCGTTTCATCTACTGCTTACCAAAACATTAATGCATCTGTCTCATAATCTCTACAAGAGGCCTCTCAGGGGATATTTCAACTTTTTTGTTTATTTGGTGAGTGTAAGGGTTGTTTAAAGGTACTGAAATGGGAGAACCAGGAACACAAGACTTCTAGTATTACCCTTGGCAAGTGCCAGGCACATTCCAGTCCATACTGCCAATATATCTCCATTTTAGACTGAGCCTGTCAGAGCTAGCTGAGGATGTTATACAGGCTCCTGCTGAGAAATTGTTGGGAAGAGTCTTCTTCAGTTTCCTTCTCTCTGAGTGTTCACTGTGATTCACTACAAAGGACGTGGCCATCATCTTCTTATACTAGCGTGAAATTTGTACTGTTTTTTACCTACACCAGAACCGTGGCAAGCAGGAGCAGAATCATAACCTGTCAAAGGAGGGCATTTTATTTACTCCCCTTTTAAAGGCCTTGCATTGAATTTCCAGGCTAACCTGCAGCTGGAAGCAATGGGGAATTCCCCATGAGGAGAAGTGTGGATGGGAAGGATGGTGTTAACCGATGAGGCAGATCGTGCTTCTACTACAGCTCCTTATGACTCAAGTGTAGCATAGCTTGTGATGGCTTAACTGCCCCCCCGGGAACTGGCACAGAAGCCACATAATTTCTTTAACACTGATGTGAGAAATAATACAATAGGTAACAGTTTTAACTGTATGCTGATCAGAGAGAGAAAGTGTGCCACATATATTAGCATTTAGCAAGAAACGTCAGAAAGCAACAAAAACTGGCCTGAAAATTGAAACAATTTGAGACATGATTTCGGTGTTAATTTTTCCGTTTCTAACATCACGTTTGTAACACACTCACTCCTGCCCAACTAAGAATTCCCTGACCTCTCTTTTATCTACGTTTAAGAGTTCTGTTACTTCTGATCAATGTTTTCCATTCTTCATATCTGCTAATGATGCTCAGTGCACCCTACTGATCTTTGCAATGTGACATGGACCTTCTACATGTCTTTTTATAACTGGCTGAAAATATCTTTGCTTGTATTTTCTAAGAAGTCGGCAGGTGGGGACTTTGGGAAACTTTGAGATTCATGCAACATTTTTAGCACAGCCATGAGTCTAAATAGTCACTGTCTTTCCACAGACATTATTTTCAGGTGTATGGCCACGGTTAGGAAAGGAAGAAAAACTTATACATATGCCTATTTTCAAATAACACCCATACAAATCCTTGCAATATAAGATTGATGGGGCTAAATACAGAGGGAAACTGTGAGCGCATATTTATATCAGATAATAATGAAAGTGCAGTTCTACTAACATTGGTTTCCATACTACTTTCTTTATTACAGATACTGCTTTTCTCAGAAGATAAACTGAAGCAATTTGTAAAGTAGTGAGTTTTTAATGATATTCTGAGTGCAGCTCTCAACACACTCTTCGGTATGGCTTGACACTCATTGGGGTACTGCATGACTGTATTTATCTTTTGAGTTACAAGCAGCAGAAGCAAAATGAAACAAAGTTTAAATGGAACTGAGTACTTGAAAGACACAACTTATGGAGACAGAACATATTTGCACTGCGTTTATCGTCTCACGTAGGACAGAGACATCTAAGAAAAGTGTAAATTTGCTTGGTTTAGGTGGGTCTTTAGACTGTAATGGGCTTTCTCCACTTTGAAGTTATGGAAGAGGGCAGGCTGGCATCCTCCTGAAGTAGCCCTGGTGAGACAGAAGGCAAAGTCCTCCTACGTTCCTTCAGAAATGATGCATTCTTTCTCTGATGCCTCTTTAAATAAGAAACTTGCTTATAGAAAACATAATGCTAGTGGAAACTCCTTGACAGCACTAAATCAACAATCTTCATGCCAGTTGCCTGTTAGCGATATAGATATACTTTTGTCTTTTGCTGATAAGCACGCTAAAATCTGTCAGGATATATTCTGTTACCTCCTTTTAATTAAAGATAAAAATCCAGCATTTTATGTTACTGAAACTGAGCCTGATTACCTATCCTGAGAAGCTGAGCTATTGTCACACTGAGGACTAGGAAATGTTGTTTACCAAACTGAGCAGAACTGAAATTGGAACAAAATTTCTGGGCTTTGTTTGAACAATAGCTCCTTTCCCTGCACATCTCAGGACAAAGTAAATATCACAGTTTGCTGATAAACATTTTTTTCCCTACCAATTTCATTCATGCCTTAAAGGTCTTCTGTTAGCTTGTTTCTTGCAGAATGCATGCCTGAAGCGGTGGGAAACTTTTCCCACAACAATAACATGGATGACAATTACAACTACGGGCTTTTATGCTCTTTTTTCCACTCATCATGAGAAAATCACTGGCTGCTACTTCCCATCTCCCTTCACAACACTTTTAGTTGTCTTCCCACTAAATGTTTACAAATATCTGAGTAAGAAAAAAGGAAATTGCTTCTGCAATTAAACGTTACTGAGAATATTTTGTAGAGAAGGGTCTTCACAAGTGTATATTTTGGGCCCAATTCGTAAGTTCTTGATCGCTCAGTTTTTCAGAATGAACATTTTAACTATTAAAACCTCCAAATATATGACATCCGGCTCCAAAATAGAGCTATGTCTTCCCAAAACACTGTGCAAAGCATTTCCATTCAGATTTTTTTTTTTAATTTAAAGAAAACAAAACAAATCATGATTCGTAAAATTCTACTAATCCAGACAGAACTACATTCAACATAAAAGTACTAAATGTCTTGTCATGTGACATACGATCTCATCATAGAGCAAGCTTTGCAAAATGTACCTTCTTCGTTCTTATTTGTCTACCTATGAATTTAGAGGCATGCAGAAGAAAACCACAGGTAGACATCTTATGTAGTCTAAATAATTGTCACTTGGAAGAAGAATATTCCTTATAATTTGAAAAGGTAAAAATGAAAATGAAAGCAAAAAATGACTTCTATGCTGCAAGCAAATATTTTGCAAAGTGCAGTTGCCAAATCCATTTGCTAAGTTCCGTTTCCAATTCTTGCACTTGCAAATGTGTCAAGTAAGCCCTTCTATATCCATAGTCCCAAATCTAGCATAATTTAAATACAAGCTGAAATTTAAAATTATCCCTGCAATTTTGTAGACAATAATATTTTGGGTTTGCAAGTGTTCACAGGAAGAAACTATGGATTCATAGCGACTCAGAATCTAGGGATTACTCTGTTTCTGCAGAAAATGGCCTGAGTATCATTTTTAATATAAAATAATAGTAACTTTTAAAAAAAGCTCCACAGCATCTTGTTGATATAAATAAAGTTCCAAATGAAGGAAAATTTGGAACAGAAATAATCATAGAATTTGATCACTTACTTACCTAAACACTATGTAAATTATTTTGTGTTTCGAAGTATATTAACCACAGCAGAGAGACTGGCTTTTTTGGGAAATATTTCTAGTATTTCCTCATTCTTCTCTTGATCAACTATACTGTGAGTTTTGTGTGCTCTCTGGGGTCTCCACCATTGTAAATTGTTCTTACTGCCCAAGTTTCCTGATTCGTGATCCGATCTGATTTCTGTGCAGACTTTTTTGGGTACCATTTGGATAAGTGCTGCGAATTGTGCTAATGCTTTCATAATTTGTGCTTGCGTTGTTCCAGTTGTGATTTCACAGATTTCCATTTATCTGTAATGCCACAAAGACTGTATGAATATAAAGTCCTACTTTTTCAAGACTATACAATACACAAAAATCCTTACACAGAGGTGCCACGGGATTTCTCAGTGGTTAGATACGAAGTCATAGTGAGGAATACAATTGTTAGGTGTTAGAAAGTGCATAGAAAGATCTGCAGTCCATTAAATAAATGTCACAATGGAGCTGAGAATGGCAAAGGAAATTGTGCAGCTGATTTTTATGAAATCTGGGGAGAAGATTCTGGCAACAAAGGCATGCAGATGCTGCTGCTTTTGGAATAAGGTGTTAGGAGCTATTTCAAAGCCAGACCCCTAGAAGCCAGAAAAGAAAATCTGTAATAAAAGATTACATAGAAACAAAGAGGTTAAAATCAGTTACATTTTGATTTGAGGCTCAGTGAAGAAGGCAATATCTCTACGATGTCTTGGTTTCCAGTTTTTTCAGTTCAGGCAGTACAAAAGCTGATGCAGTGTCAGTCATGTAAGGCTGGTTGAAAGCTCAGACGTAGAAATACACTTTTAAATGGAGTAAATTAGCATGGCAAACTGACAGCAGTTGATCTCTGTATATTTATTCCATATGAAGCTTTGGTAAAATTTAACACTGGATTAGATGATGATGTAATATACTTATATGAACTTTCATTTAGATGCAGCTTGTATGTACTTTGTATGACTCCACTACACCAGACTGATTGTACAATGGCCGCCTAAAGCCTGATTTTCGTCTCCAGAGCAGCATAAGACAGCAAGGGTGTGTAAGTCAAGTTGGTCCTTGAAAGCAGTGCAACTTCTCTTATTTTGTCATTCAGGAGGGCCTCCAAACAGGAACATAAACTGGTAGAGGAATATCCAAAAGGAAAACAAAATAAGTAACATATCTTGCGAACATAATATGGCCTAACCTGTAATATATTACACTAGTAAAACTATGCAGCTCTACTAGGAATTTTTAGTATCACAGGGCAGTAGGCACTGCACTGCACTCATCGTTTTTAATAGACTTTTGCCTGGAATTTATAGGTTGTGAGGACAACAGAGACTTTCATCTGTTATTTACTACTTGCTTTGATCTCCTGTTGTGTCTCCAGGCTCCCAGATATATACGACACAGACCTCTTAGACTGTCCTTCTGAAAATCTTCCACAAGAAATAACACTGTTTGGTCCCGTAAGTGTGAGTTTAGTGCTAAGTTTTTAGACATTAAACATGGGACATTTGCATGAAGAGTTTTTATTTTTTGTGTATGGTCTAAATTATTTCAAACCTTCTTACAAAAACAAACTGGTGATGAAATTAAACCCAGCATATTTCATCTGTGTTAATAGAAAATTACAGTGCCTAAGAAGTCTCGTATGTACCTTATCGCTAAAAATCAACTATACTGAAGTCTAATCCTCACAATGGGGATTTTTATGCAGTTGCTATGCATTTTTTCATCCACATTAGCTTTCAATGTCTTTCTAAAGAAAGTCAAAATTACTTTATTCCATTCACTGCAGAGTTTCCAAGGACTGCTGGGCACCAGAACAGTGCACGGTTGCAGAAGCTTTATATGGGTGAGCAAGACAAAGGCTTTTCTGCGGCTGTGCAGTCTATTATATGGTCAATACACTGGACAACAGACGAATAAAAAAAATAAGTGTCTACAGAGAGAGAAGGAGGACAAGGTAATACTGGAAGAAGGTATGTTTCCAAGCTTTGGTCTATGTGAACCAGAAAACACCACACAGTGGTGAGAAAACCCCTGAGGAAATAGCCTATATTCCAGAACTATCCAGTGCTTGAAACCACTGTCAGTTTAGACTTTGACTCAAGTGTAAAAAATGACACTTCTCCACACCGTAGAAATACTCTACACAGCAAGCAGAAGACAAATTCATTAAGGAAATGAATCTGTCATGTAGAGCAGAGGTGGCTGACTCTGAAAGTCAAGGCATAGCACCACATGGTCCATGAAGTGTTGTCAGTGATACTGTGGTAGATTAGCCAACTCAACTAGACTTCTTCCATCACCAAAGCTAGTTCAGCAATGGCAACACCACACCACCATCAGCCATGTAGATGTACTAGCTCTTTTGTTTGCTAAACTGACTGGGGATTAAAAGGTGTTTTGGGGAAACTGACTTTTGACATATAACTGCTGATCACATTGTCTCACACTGTCTAGTTCTTCATCTTCGTCATATTCTCTTTTCTCCAGACCTTAAATTATGACTAAATTAACACTGGCTCTTTCCTTAATAAAGCTTAGGTTCATTTTAAAATAGAGTCAACCACAAGTTGTTAGGAAAATCATAAATTTAAGACTTTCCTCAGCTATAGATCTAACATGGCACACATATTCTATAGCTATATCCAGCTTATGTAACACGACACATGCTGTAAAAGAACGACAGCCAGGTTTCTGCTCTTGAATTTAGTTATTTAAATATGACTAAGCCACTGATTTAAACAAAGTTTTAATGTTATTCCAATGTTACCAAAAAAATAATTTTGCCTGGAGTTTTTTTTTTTTTTTTTAAACATCTGGAATCCAGGAAATAATTATCTTAATTAAGATGTATGAAGAGTCATTGCTTATTTGGTATTTCTATATTCAGCAATTTCAAAAATGTCCATTTCATTAGCAGATGCGTGCCTCCATTACCTGTTTTTTTTAGCTTTTCCCATTGTGATAGAGAACATTTTTCTTTCAATGAGTATCTTTTAAAATGTAAATGAATAGAGATGAAAGTTACATCATGTCAACTATGGTGAAAAACAGGGATAAAAAGAGAGACTCAGGAAGAAGGAAAAAAAATAAAGTGCACCTTGGTGAAGAGTCTCATTGATGACTGCCGTCAGCTTCAGGATAGTGCCGTGAATTTTCCTTCAGGAAAGCAGAGTTCCGTCTATTATAGGTCATGCTGGAAGGCCCGATCAAAGATTGTTTTCTCTGTTTCTCATGGACAGGAGCTAACAAATGGGTATTGTGCAAGGTTTCCTGTAAAATCAGCTTCCACCTCTGTGTCCAGTATATTTGCCACCACTGCCAGCAGTGTAAAAGGGAAGATGCCAAAAAACGCAGGCGCAGGTATAAAACTAGTCCTCTTTTCTAAGACCTACTCAGATGGTTTTACTTTCAAAGCTTTTCACAGAAGTTCATAATTAATTTTTCAAATAACCTTTTAAAACAAAAACTTTAATTCAACAAAGCCCACATAACTATGAGCAATCTCAAAGTACATTAGCATCATTTTGAAGCCGCCATATCATTCTAAGACAAGACTGCAGCATATGGAA
>VYZM01015388.1:0-29004 GCA_013398915.1 Dromas ardeola
TGCTCCAACAGGTCCATGTCATTATGTTGAGCACCCCAGAGCGGGACACAGTACTCCAGGTGGGGTCTCACCAGAGCGGAGTAGAGGAGCAGAATCACCTCCCTCGCCCTGCTGGCCACGCTGCTTTTGATGCAGCCCAGGATGCGGTTGGCTTTCTGGGCTGTGAGTGCACATTGACAGCTCATGCTGAGTTTCTCATCAACCAACACCCCCAAGTCCTTCTCCTTAGGGCCGCTCTCAATCCAGTCTCTGCCCAGCCTGTATTTGTGCTTGGGATTGCCCCAACCCATGTGCAGGACCTCACACTTCGCCTTAAACCTTGTTAAGGTGCCTTCGACATTTAGAAGAGGTTGATTACGTGTCAGGCTGCTCCATCCCATGCCTCCAGGTATTTTTCAGTCTGCATTAATCTTGATGCTACATGTTAAGGAGGTACCAGTCAAACCCAAAATACTGGCAGTGTTTGAGCTCTAACCAAACAGCAGCCTCTAACCTGAGGCTCTGCATAATGCAGTTAAGTTGTTCAAACTGCTTCCTACAAGGTTCCTTAGAAGGAGCCATTCCTTCCTCTCCCCCTTCACACCTCCGCCATTGTGTCAATAAGTGACAAGTGAGACCACATGCAGTACAACAGTGCAGTGGTCACAGTGCACAGAAAAGATCTATTTGGAAGATTTTTGTCATGGAAAATTAGACTGGTGGCTTATTGATTGTTCTACAGTTCTTTAGAACACACGGCCACTTGTGACCACATCTTATAGCCACATGGTCCACACTTTCCTGTGGATAATTAATAAGACCACTGCATCTATTTCTAGATATGAAAATGGCCTGATTTTTGCAGAGCACCCATAAAGATAACACAAACAGAAAGAGACCAACACTTGTGAAAACTGGTTACCGTGCTCAGGTATCCATACCTGGAGAACAATGCCTGGTAAAACAGTGAAACTGCTGGAACAAAAAAGCTTCGGATGAGCTTGCTTGCAACATTCATATCTGTGAGAGGAAAATTCAAACTATGACTTAATCTGCAATTTTTACAAAGCATGGGTTTCCCATGGAAGTTGTGGATGCCCCATCCCTGGAAGTGTGCAAGACCAGGCTGGATGAGGCTTGGAGCAGCCTGGTCTAGTGGGAGGTGTCCCTGCCCATGGCAGGGGGATTGGAACTAGATGATCTTTAAGGTCCCTTCCAACCTGAACCATTCTATGATTCTACATGGTTTTCAGGGGCAGCCTTCTCCTCACATAAGGACTTAAGGAAATTGTCACCATCAGAGCAGATGTTCATTTCTCCTGCCCTGGCACGTGCTGAAAAAGAACCTACCGATTTGCATTCACCAGGGTATAAATTGGTATAGCTCCAGTGAAGCCTGTGATTTTTCACCTGTTGAACAAAAACCTTGTGGCAGCTAGTCAGTGGAGCTGAACACCCATCCAACTCAACATGATCATTAACGCTCAGGAATGAGTGTTATCCTTGAGAATCTGTGATTTGCTGGTAGATGCTCTCAGAAACCCAGGACACAAAAAGAAAGCTTTTCTAGAAGTTCGAAGGTGGAAATAAAAATAGGAAGCCTCATGGCATAAGCTGTTTCAAAATAGCCTGTTATAATTCATTTGAGACTAAACAGAAGAGTATGAAGCTGATCCTGCCTTGACAGAAAAAGCCTGTAGGACAGCAGGGCTTCCTGACATCTTTCAGAATAGGCTCAGGATTAGGCCATAAGGAATAACTGCATCTTCATGTATTGCCTTTTATGCTTTTTCTAATGTCCACAGAGGCCATCAGTTGAGCTCTGCCCATTGACATCGAGTTAGTCCTAGAAGTGATGTGTTAAATCTGTCTAAGAAAAGGACAAGAGAAATGGCTGTTAACATTACTGAGGGGAAATTCAATTTAGCTTGCAGCAGAACAAGCATCCTGACCAGACCAGACGAACTAATATGAGTGCAGTTAAAGATATATTGCTAGAGCTACAGCTGTATCAGAAAAGGAAGGAATTTTCTTATATCAGGAATTAGGAGGTCCTTCAGAGGGCAAACAGCTTACCTTAAGCTACTCAAGGAGAAACACTAGATTCAGAACGGAGCTCACAAATATTTCCTCCAAATCGGGCATTTAGACATTACAGGCTGTCTTTCTTGCCAACGGACAAGTCAATAATTAATGAGTATTCCTGTTACTGGTATATTTAAAGACTAAAACACCAGACGATTATCTAGCATTTTGAAAGGAATAAAAATAAATTATTTTTTACCTGAGTAGCTTAATGCCAACTTAAACTAAAGGACTTTATACTTTGATTTCAATTTCCAGCAGTTCCCTCTGGAGCTGATTTACACTGTTGCCCTCTGCAGATGCCAGCCACTTTCTGAATAAAAGTCCCAAAGCTTGATTGAGAAACACGAGTATCTAGTGCTATATGAAGCATCTTAAGACATTCATTGGGTTTCCACTGCTGATACAGAATTCACAGGTCTCCTGGAGGCCCTCTGTCATATCTGCTGGTCCTACAAAAGTATTTTGGATACAGATGTTTTGGTGACAGAGTTAGTCCCCCATGTGTTGTAATTGCATACAGACCACAACCAAATCCTCTCCTTTGCTCCAACCCGCAAATTCTTGTCTCTGTCTCAGCTGCTTTTGCTGTGCCTGGAAATCTTCTGGGCCCAGTGCCTTGTCAACCTGTACGACTTCTTATTGTCTAATTATCTGTTCCAGTATAATCATGAAGCCTTTTACCATTCTTCTTTCTCCCCAAGGAAAATATATTTCAGTCACTAGAAAATGACCTTCGGTTTCTATTGTGAACGATGAAACAAAAAGCTTTCCTAGCAGTATCAGCTTCATCTGTACTTTTCCGTCGTCGTGCCTCAAAGACTCATTAGTTGCTGGTGTTTTCTCGTGGTTTTAAAAAATTTCTTTTCCTTTATCCTAATTCTCTTGGTCATGTCTGTACTGTTTGCAAATTTAAATGCCTTTATCAACTTTATCTTTACCTTCCTTGCCTGCCACTTTCAGAATAATCCCAGCAATTGTTGTCGTAAATCATTTGAAGATCCTTTATTCATTTACTTGGGTCTCCTGAGGTCTCAATCGTACGTGCAAACTTGGTACGTTTCAATTCTTGGAAGGATTGCTTCATTTACCTTCCTGTGAGGAGGAGTGAGCTCCTTACATGCCAGTACAGGAAAGGTTTACAAGGTGAAGCTGGAAGCGGTGTTCCCTGCCTGTCACACAGACAGCAGGGACCGAGGCTGTCGGAGCACAGGGGAAGTGCCGGCAAGGAGGGACAGCCTTACCATGTCCTCTGCCTGACTGCTCCCAGATGCAGCCAGCTTTCTGAGCAGCTCATTGCTAGTTTTGCCTTTTTTTTTTTTTATCTCATAGTATTAAATGGAGGCAAAATACCACCAAACTGATCTACGGCAAGGGCCCGGACCTGCAGTCTGGGGCATTATTTTATATTCCTCTGCTGTAGCATCTTTGCTGTTGGTGTGAACTTTTTTCTTTCAGCACCTCGCCCCAGTGATTTTCAGGGGAACTTGCTGCTTCCCCAAATGTTATATCTGCCCTGAACAAGGTAAACTGTCACCCCTCTGAGTCTTTGCCTCAAGACAGTCTCACCCGTCTGGGGGAGAGCTTTGTGCACTTTTGGTCTGTTCGATTTTAGCCTGTCCTTGTCCTCCTTTCTTACAAAAACCCCGTTCCCTGGAACGAATCACAGTAAGAAGTGCAATACCCCACCCTATCACTCCAACTAGTGGGGGTAAAACCGCAAGTGCAGGCTTCCTGGGCTTTTCAGCCGTCTGTGTCCTAGTTGCATGAGGACAGAGTGTCCTGAGGTTGTTTGCAAGTCTGGGTGTCCCCTGGGATCGCAGATTGTATTATCCTTTGAGCCACTTCCACCTCAGTAAATCTGATCAAAGTGGCCCTTCAAATTCAATTGTTTTGACTCTTCTCTTAGGTTTTCATTTTTATTTAACTCCCAGGCCTAATAAAATTATAATCATGGCTCCGCAGCCATATTCCCCTTTATTCTGTATATCCTCTCCTTTAATGGTTTCCTAATTCTCTGCAGTTAAAACTCTTCCACATTTATGTTCCTGCTTTTTACGTCTACCATTTTTCTAGATTTTAGCTTCACTACGTTATGCTGAATTGTTGGGTTAATGGCCGTTTCCCCTGGTAATTAGGAAAATAAATAATCAAGGGTTTAGGGCATGTTTTGAAAAAGAGTTATGATTCTAGACAGAGTCCTGAACTAAACCAATCAAATTAACAGAATTTCTCTTAAAGTAGAGTTTACCTTGTCATTTGTTACAGTTTTACCCTGTCTTTCCTTTGAAACACTCAAATACTGTTTTTACAAGAAGTCCCTGGGAAACTCCTCTATTCTAGACAGGACCTCTTTCAAGAAAGGAGCTCAGTTAATTCCTGTGCATCCTTTGAGTCAGACTTGCAAAGAGGAAGATGTGCTGCAATGATACGCAATATAACCTCTCTGGTAAAACCCGTTTTATCAATGTCAAGTAATCTCAAAGTAGCTTAATTGTAAAACTAAAGAAAGGAAGAAAAGCATCTTCTCCTTAAGTACGTTACGTCATAGTACTCTATCGTATCTAAAGTGATTTAAAAATTTTATTTCTTACAGCAGGCAGGCATGGGCCTATGTATATGGATTTTCCTATGGAAACAATTAAATTCCAGTTACACAGGGTACATCACCCAAATGCAACTACCTTGCTACGGTAGTGTTTACTAGTTTCTTCTGCAGCCACGGAACACACAGCTATAGAGTTTCACACTGGCTGACTGATGGACCCCTTATTGCAATTCTCTGTTGCTGTTTCGAAAACTTGGAAGGCTCGAGAGATTTTGTCAGACATTCTGGATACAAGTAAGTTCACCCATTACGCCAGTCATTGTGAGCTTGAGATTTTGTACACATGGAATTGAAAACTTCTTACTTTGCCTGACTCATTTCTTCTTCTGAATTTACTCACTGGTAATTCACAGTTAACACCATACTATATACATGCTAAGATTTAAAACACGCCCTAGAGCCTGGAATCTCAACTTTCTCCTATGGAGACAGGAGTCTGGGACCAAAGGAAAGAAAGACCTGAGATTCACAATCAAGATCCCAGTTTCACAAAATAATTTGACTGCAGAACAGTCCCATTTCTGTAAGTCTGCATTGCTACGCATGCTTCTTCTTTCTTTTTGCTTTTTAAATCAAGCTTGTTGAAAGGAGTAAAGGGAGGATATAGTATCTCAAAAATCCTATTTTCTTGAAACAGTTCAAAGCAGTTGTGCATCGATCCCTTGGAGATAAACAAATGCTGTTTATCAATTGATTTTAAAAGCTGGAAAGCAGTGGCTTGAGATCTTGCTAGGTAAAGAAACTGGGGGTTGAAAATAACAGAATAATAAATGGCCATGGTTTGGTCACACAGGTGAGAGGTAGACAGTTGATATCCTACAGCGGTGCAGCTCATTTGCTGATCCAGCTATAACTCGGAATAAAACCACCTCGGCCACTAAACCAGGTCTGTGCCTTTGGGGGGATATTACAAACTCTTTTTAAGAGAGGTTATGACAGAGAAACAAACAAGCCACCTTCAGATCATTTTCAAAGAGCAGCTTTAAATAAAGTTTGCTTTGCATGTTTCTTATATCCCAGACTTTCTTTGAGAAAGTGCTTGCATGTTCATAGTCAGATACAGCACAAGCAAGGGATCGTGCCTGCTACTTTAAGTATATGCGGGAACTCAGGGAAAACACCAAGCAGAAAACTCACCTTGAGACAAAAACAACCCCGAAAAGGAATTTTTAGATTAATTTTGCCCACACGTCATGGTCTGTCATGCCCCCATGGAGGACCTGTGGGATTCCACCACCATCTGCATGATCCCAACATTTATTTCCAATCCAGGGAAGCCTGCTGACCACCCTGCTGTCCTTGGCTGGTGAAAGGGGGCCCCAAAATGCCATTCCCTGGCCCAGGGGCAAAGGCCTTCTCCTCTTGTCCCTGCGCTGCGTTGTGATACCTGACTGTGATACTGGAGGAGCACACTGAGGGCAGCAGCACCCGCTCCAGAGTGCTGCACAGGGCATGCGGGCTGCAGGGAACACTCATGAGAGAGAGGGCCTTCTGCTCGCAGGATTGTCCCAGTGCCTATGTGATTTTTTTTCTTTGCTTTTAGCCAGCGTAACTTCCGTATGAGCAGAGACGTCCTCCGATTGCAACAATACAGCTCCTCCAAATACCCGAGAAGAACTGATCTGGCATTTTGAGTCAAGCAGAGCTTGCCAGTCCCACCAAGACGCCCGTTTCTTGCTACAGCGTATTGGTGATTGTGTTTTAGGTAATTGCTATGCACAGCTAAGGAGTTACGCTGCAATCAGGATGGTAACGGCTTTCTTCTAAGAGCAATATTGCTGCTGCTTTTCTTGGTTAAAAGCTCTGGGCAAACATTTTTGAAAACCTTGTTTTGTGACTAATTTGCAAAGATCACTCAGTGTAAGGTGATGCTGAGCCCCTATTTTTGGCTCCCCAGGCTAGTAAAACCTCTGCAAGGTGGTCACAGACAGGTCTGTCAAACATTTAACATGACATAAAGATTGTTAAACAGCACCATTTTCATAGTGTCACCATGAGATTTTTATATGAAAAGGAAAATCTCTCCCTTGTGGCTACAACATTTTGTTACAAATTCTTGGGGTTTTGGATGAAAGAGCTATAAAGTTGATAGGAAATAACATCCAAGGGACCTGTGAAACTGCACAGTAATAATAATCAGACAACACTGTTTCCCCTATGCATTCAAATTGTCCATTCTTGCTTTGGTAGGATTATTTTATATGTGCCTTTTCCCTTGCTTCAAAACAGGAGTGACTGAAATAAAAAGTGTTGTGCAAGAGTTTCTTATTTTATTTTGACAAAGAAATCTCCAAAGCAACTCCGCATCTTTGCCAGAGTTCAGGGAGGTAGAGTGACAGCTCATAATTCAAGGGAAATCATTTCTGCTTACAAAATAATTGCTGGGTACTAAACGTCTTATCATGTACAATTTGTAATACCATCTCATATAAAAACTTAGAGCATATTTTTTCCATATCAATGATGCATTTCAATAAACTATTCAGACTATCATTTTTAAAATGTTACAGAATTACTAAGTTCTTTATATTAAAATGTCTCTGCTTGGAACAACACATACAATATTACTTCAAATGTAATTTTATTAAACATTACAGCAACTCTAAAAAACACACAAGCTCTTTCTCATGTGGAATATATCAACTTCTCACCAAAAATTTGAAAACAATTAACAATGTTGGTACATGTAAAATTTCTGGTTTTCACTAAGAACTGTTGGTTTTACAAGTAAAGTTATACATTTCAAAGTAAGAAAAAAAAATACTAAAGATTGAAATTTTTAATTACCCACAGAAAAAGTGTAGATAGATAGAAAGTTTCTGACCAGATGTGAAAGATGTGCATCTATGTCTGAAACACGGATTGTGTTTTGAAGTAGAATTTCCAAAGGCTTTGCATCCACAGCCAGGAGATGACTTCCCAACAACCTCAGCATCGCTGGAGAAGAGTATCTGAAAAAATCCAGACACTCAGTGCAGGGCGGATCAGATGCTGTCCTTTCCTTAAAATCTGGCTGCAACTGTGAGTCCTGACCTCAGTTGGAAATCTAGTCTGTTCTTGGCAGAAAAGTCTTACTTTCATCTCTATGTTAATAGCTTTAACTAAAACTGCCTTTCAGCGTAGTTTTGGCAGAATAGACGAAAGCTCAGTTTTATCCTTGAACTGTTTGCTATTGCCTTGATGAAGAACAAGAGCAAAGGATTGCATACAATTTTATACTTTCATGTAATCCTTGTATTCTATAAATAAATCACACCTATAACATTATACATAGACCCTGCAACAGAGCGGTGGCCTTGGATTTATGCTTGTGTGTAAATTCTTCATATGCATAAGTGTTTGTAAGATGAGCACTTAATCTTACGCTTTCCCTATTATATCAAGCGGGTGGCTGAGAGAAGCATAGGAGATGTGTAACAGGAGCAAGGAAAATCAATAGTGTGATTTGGGCAGAAGAAATCAATGCAACAATGCAGCAAAAGAACTGAATATAGTGATGTGGACAGAGGTAATCAATAAAAATACATGTGCTTTTGTGATGCGTGGTGAGCAAACAGGTCCAAATCAGACAGAAGACTAACCTGGAGTTTTATCCAAATCAGATACAAACTGGATATTTGGGGAGGTTCAACCGAGCTACTTTTATATATGCGGGCACATTTTTTTCCCCCTTTCTTTTTCATTTTTTTCCCCCTATCCTTCTGATCCCAGGTTCCAGCTACGTCTGTATGCACAAATGACAAAACGTTCAACATCTTGAAAGAAAAAATAGATTTCTAGCATAATCTGATAGATTCAGTTGGTGTGGATAGCTTGAATGCTGTTTATTCTGCTGAATGCTGCTATTTGCTGCCTGTGCATCTTCAGGTGTATTTTTTTCGGTGTTTTATAATGAAGTAAAAGTCTTCACCAGTCCACTTTCCTCCACAGAACTGGATTTCCATCTCTGCTCATTTTTTTGTGTGTTGGGTTACAAGTTTGCCTGTAACTTGGTAAAAAGACAGCCCCTGTATTACCTGTGAAGAGGAACTGTGCCTTAACCAGGCCATGAGTCAAATTCTATTTGACTGGGTGCTTTTGATGTGCTATATATATTTTCTGGGAACATTCTGCCCAGCCTTACCTTCTGGCTTAGTCTCTCTATAATGCCATATAGTTTGTTTGTTTACTTTTCCCTTGGGTCCTGCTAAAACAGGTATAACCTCAAAATTGATTTCTCCATGAAGGAAAATTCCCTCCTTTTTTCTGGCCATATTACGACATATTTTTTATCCCTTGCACAAAACTCCTGACTTTGTCCCACACTAGTTGAAAATATTTTTTTCTGCTTTGGTAATGGATACAGGATATTTATGTTTCAGCTCTGGTGTATGGGTTTCTGAAATGATAAGATACCGTGCCCATAAGCTACATATCTGACCCCAATTCTGCTACACCATTTACTACATTTATCTCCTTGCTGCTGTGTGGGCTTCTGCAGTTTCAGTTGTTGTATGCTTTGTACTGCCCGAGCAGCATTTGACTTAACTGTTGCAATGCTAACACTCAACAGTATGAAATCTGAGTTTCATGTTTTAAAAAGCCACCGGTTATCGCCCATCAGCAGGCACAGCTCCTCCCAAAACAGTTCCTTACAAAAGCAATCAGGGCTCTCTCCAGTTGCTGAGGAGATTTCACAAGGTCCGAAAATGTTGAGACTCATCGCCGGGGTTTGACCTCACTGTCCTGTTTGAGTTTTCCCAGCCCTCAGCATCCTCTGGCTCTTCTACAGGAACTCAGGCGAGACCGTCTGCTCCACACTAGGTCAAGAGAGCTGAAGCTTCACAGAGACCTTTGTAGCTCATAGGAGTCGACTCAATAAAATAATGCCGAGAGACACCATGTGTCAATCGTGTTGCCTGCTGGGGACGTTACACTCCTGGTACAGGCAGTTACTAAATCCTGACAGATCTGATGACCGAGGGCATTTTTTCCCCTGCGGCATGATTGTCCTGCCAGGAGGGCTTAAATGTTTGTTTGCAGAGAAAAACAGAAACGTGGTGCTGCTTCTGCTGTAGCTGGCACTAATAATCGCCTCTGAATAGGCTGGTTCAGTGGACACTGCAAAAATGAGTGAAAGGGCTTGTGCCAGCGCTCAGGGATAAACCCAGGACAGAAGGCTTCACAGGAGCTCGTTGTTCAATGCTGCAAATTTTCCCAATCCTCAAATTTCTTTTCAAAGCTCTTAAAGAAAAGTATTTATTAATAGCGCGTCTGATTCAGAAAGTGCTTTGCTGTGCTGGTATTTGCATCCCCAGGAAAGAGTCACACTCTACTGAACTGATGCTACTTCCTAATTTAACTGTGAGTTTTCTGCACTTACCTAGTGCATTTTCTGACCATGTGCTTATGGCTCTGAACCACCTTTGCTGACTTAGCAGGGCCTGGTGGATGGTGAGGCGTAAGGGAGGACAAGGGGACAGAGAGCGCAGTGTACAGCATATGGCAATAGCAAATAAACCTCCCAACAGGAAATCTTGGCCCCAGTTTCAGGAGTTTGAACTTACATTTGAACCTATGTTTCCTCCTCAGGGAAACATGGGCATGGGAGCATCACCAGGACTTGCCTTGCCATGGGGCTGTGACAGGTCCCAGCCTACACATTTGTACCCAGGAGACTGGGAGCGGTGCTGCATCCCCAGCACAGAGGTGTCCACCAAGTGCGGCGCTGCCCATAATGCCCAGCCCTGAGGGCTGCAGTACAGGCAAGGAAGAGGCTCCTTCTTCTCCTTCCTCTCTTTCTCAGAGACACTCAGAAAGGCTGGGAAAATCAGCTTCCCTGGTTTTAAACTTCACAGTCTGACAGACAGATGTTTTTTAAAGCTCCCTAGAGGTGTGTTTACAGCTTCTTCCATTGAGCTCCCATTGTGACGATGTGGTAAGCAGCGTCACTTTTCCAGCAGGATGAACGCCTTCTCTGGGAGAACCAGGAGAAAAAATGTCAATTATAATTAAAAATAACCTCTTCATTTTTAAATGCATGCCACAGATTATGGAGGGAAACTCAGCAGTGTTTCTTGCTGATTTGCGCTTCTAGATTTTCACCCTGCGTCAAAAGCATTGGGCGGGGGGGGGTTCTTCATAGATCAGCAAAGTCCTGTATGATAAGGGTGTAATAAATGTGAAAATGCAATGTTGTGATCCAAGGGGTAATGCTAATAATTCAAAGGACTGTGGGACAAGATCCATATCTCATCTACTCCATAGCCAACCCAGCAAAGCTCTCCTGAAGTCTGATGACTTCCTTGAAATTAAAGATTTGCATCGCTGTAACTGAGAGGAGAATCGTACCCTACAACTTTAAATCACAGCTTTGACGTTAGTGCTAGAGGCCCAATTCCACAGCTGTCAGAAGAGGATTTCAAGGATCTATTTATTGACTAGGAAAGAAGGTTGCCCTTTCAGAGACCATCAGCCTGACTTTTCATTTATTTTCATCTTCCTTGGACTTTTGCAAAAGTAAAAGTGACTTAGAAACAGGGAACTGGGCAATCCTTTATACGTGGGAAACTTCTCCAAAGTGATAATCATATGCAAGCAACTACTGGAAATGAAGTACCAAGAAATGTTTACAGGCAGGATCTCAAATAATCTCTCAGTCTTTTCTGCGGCTCCTTCAGTTTGTGTTTACTCAGGTAGTGCAAAGTTCTGAAAGAATAACTTGCCAAAAGCAAGAATAAATCTTGATTTTTAGGTTAGGCATGGGGGTATATGGGCACTGCTGCAGCTTTAATATTTATGTTGTTGGTGGGGAGAGTAAGTGGGAAATGGTATGAGGTTTTCAGTTTATTTTCTTTCATAAATCAGAGGAATTACTATTAAAAAATTTACTTCTTCATTCATGTGTTCTATTCCAAGTACCACTGCTGGGCAAATGATTGCAGCTAATTCAAAAAAGTTCCCAAGGTCCCACATATGGAGGCAAATACTCACTTCCTACTGTGTATATTGCGTGAGTCACATTCAATTAAAGTAAATGGAGTTGTGCAATGTTGAGTTTGACCCCACATAATGAATGTATGTTCTTCCCACTGTGTGTTTGTGAAAGTTGCCTGGGGATTGCTTTATTTTAGCTGGGGTGCTGACAAGGAAGGCAAGTGTAATGAAAACAAAGCAGCCAACGTTCACAAACATGAAATATGTGCTGAAGTCAGGAAATCTTTTCTCACTCTGATTTTAAAGCCCTGTACGCACTATACGTGCCACTCAGCCTAGATGAAAGTCTTATCTCAAGGAGTTGTAAGAGTTTGCGACACATGATTTTAAACTTGAACTGGCTGAGGGATTTTCCAGCTGCTTTTCTTTTTACAAAATGGCATTTGTATGGAAAACTTTCTGTTAAGCTTTGCTCAACAAAAAAAACTTCTGACTCTATTAAGAAGATATTTATGTTCCGGTAAATGCTGACCCTCATCAGGGTTTATTGCAGTTTTTGACCTCTGGCTATTTTTGAAATATTTGCTGTTTAGAAAGCTGGTCTGAATTCATGGATGTTTCCTGGAGATTCTCCTTCTCTCGCTTTCCTCTCAGGTAAATTTTGACCTCATAGTCTTTCTGGGGAGATTTGTATCAAGAAAGAGCATCTCAGAGTAAGAGACAAATTCTGCAGTATTTAACCTGCTACTGTGAATAATGGCATCGCTGGTTTTGCATTTTAATCACACATCTGCCTTCCACATTGGTTAAAGGTGTATAGAGGTGTCAGGGTGCTCATGGCAAAAGCTGAGACTGGCTTTTCTCTGCATTAGGATGTAATGCCACAAAATACATCCATAGTATTTAGGAAACCACAACAAGAGACATAGGGCAAACTCTTCCTCCATCTTTTCACTTTTCACCCCATCCACTACCCCGATTTCTGGGCTTGGTCAGCTTGATAGGTGGGGACAACACACTGCCTGAGTTCAGGAGAGCTGTCACAGCCCCTCGCAGCCCCATGCCCTAGGTATGTGCCCAGCTGGGCCCGACTGCAGGCACATGGCACTGTCACCCAAGAGGAAGAGAAGAAGAGGCTGGAGGAGTGAGTCAATGCACCTGACTTTCGCCTCTTGAGGCCTGGCTTGCTTCAAACTTGGAGTACACATCACAGGTGAAACGGATCTTACTCTCATCACTTAGGCTTCAACTGACACATCTCCATCAAAACTGACACATAATTTATTTCCAATAGAAGAGTTGCCCAGGGAAAATTGTCAGTGGTAAGAAAAAAAAAAAAAAAAAAAGAAAAGAAAAAGAAAAGCAGAAAGCATTTTGATCATAGAATCACCGAAAGTATTGTGTTGGAAGGGACCTTTAAAGGTCATCTAGTCCAACCCCCCTGCAGTAAGCAGGGATGTCTTCAACTAGATCAGGTTGCTCAGAGCCTCATCAAGCCTGGCCTTGAATGTCTCGATGGATGGGGCCTCCACCACCTCTCTGGGCAACATGTTCCAGTGTCTCACCACCCTCATTGTAAAGAACTTCTTCCTAATGTCTAATCTAAACCTGCCCTGCTCTAGTTTAAAACCATTGCCCGTCGTCCTATCGCTACATGCCCTTGCAAACAGCCCCTCCCCAGCTTTCCTGTGGGCCCCCTTCAGGTACTGGAAGGCCGCTATAAGGTCTCCCCGGAGCCTCCTCTTCTCCAGGCTGAACAACCCCAACTCTCTCAGCCTGTCCTCACAGCAGAGGGGCTCCAGCCCTCGGATCATCTTCGTGGCCCTCCTCTGGACCCGCTCCAACGGTTCCATGTCCCTCTTGTGCTGAGGGCTCCAGAGCTGGACACAGGCCAAAGGGAATTAAGGGTGAAAGGAGTTAACTTGGCACTTGCCGGCGCAGCACCAGGAGCTGCTCTGAGACAGGACAAGGAGCCCACAGACCCACTCAGGCTGGCCTGAAGGCCAAGCATTAGTGAGTCGAGGCTTCGCTGCCCATTGCGCCCGCAGGCTTGGCTTGGGGCAGGGCGCAGGCTGCAAGGGCAGCAGCAGGCACCGCCCGTCTGGTTCAGAGGCAGCAGCGTCCGCTGGGGCCTTTCCAGCTCTCCTTGGGCAGAATCGCTGGCTCTGACCTTAGTGATGAAGAGCAGACAGGCGAGAAACAAGGGGAAGTAAGGACGTGCTCACAAACCAAAAAGGGTACAACCGTGCGGCAGCTTTTGGAGGTGCACATCAGCCAGCTTCGCAGCAAACCTGCTCGGTGTGCCCATGGAGCTCACTGCGAGCTACAGAACTGGCTGAAACAACCAATTAAACAACCCTTGGTGGATTATTTTCATGCTGAGCCGTGGGCTACTGCAGCTACCTTGCCAGAAGCGCTAAAGTGAGCTAAACCAAAGCTAGCTTAGGGATATGTATGGTCCCTGCAATGGCTGGACAACAGATATGTCCAAACCTAGAAGGCCATGCACCGCGGGAAGATGTTGTGCCAAGCCATAATAAACCAACAGATGACCACCAAAAGGAGTTCCTTGTTATCTTTGGGCTGTATCATTTCCTAGAAGTACTCTGTAGCAGGTACAGGCTGCTGCGGGTCCGGAGACTGGGCTCACAGCCACCAAGCTCCTGGGGCAAATGTGGCCTGCAGGATTACTTAACCTCATCTGTGGGAAACATGACCTGCCAGCAGCAACCACTGTCCCAGGAGCTGCCAGAGGTTTGCCAGCTGTGCGTGAGGGAAGACGGAGGTCTGGGTTGACAGCCCTGGGCAGCTTGTGTTGTTGTGGTGCCATCAGGGGCATCCCTCACCTTCCCACGGCACAGCAGAGACACTGGAACTGGGTCTTTGAGAAAAACTCGCGAGCATCTGGGGAGGTGGGGGGAAAAGGTACCCATCACGTTTGAACCTTCTCTGGTGACCCCAGGGGTCTGCTGAAGGGGCACGTTGTGTTCTGCCTTACCCATGGAGCAGCACCTAGGTTCACATCTGAGTACATGAGAAAATGAGGTTTAACTAATCCGCCATTTAAAGAAATAACTGCTAAAATAATAGCATTTTGATGGAGCAAAGGTTATCTGTCCCGGAACGGCAGATATTCCTCAGTGACTCCACTGATGAAAGGCACAGCCAGCAAGAGCTTTGGGAGGCTCGGGAGTGCTGGCTCACTTGCTCTCTCAAGCAGCCTGCCAGCTATTTATGGCATTTCCCTTATCTCCCAGCAAAATTAATTTTACCACATACATTACGTTACATGCTTTTGTCTCAAACAGCAGAGACCAGTGAGCTTCCCATCCTCCCCAAAATGATACCTGGTATTTGTGGTGCATGTCTGAACTGGAGGAAAATACTGGGGGGGCACTGGGGAGAATATCGGTGTGTGGTGCTGTCACAGCTCTGAGGTTTACATAGCTTATTTGTGCTGCTGGAGAGGATTTTTAAGTTTTTTTTGCCAACCCTGTAAAGTCAGCCTTTGATCTTAAAATCAGTTGGTGTTCTTTTGCTTCTTACAACACCCAGGGTGTTTAAAAATCTGTTGCCAGGATTGTGCTCACAATTTAGCTTTAGACCATGGGAAGCTCAGCCCCATTCTTACCTTACAAAATGAAAAGCAAGTGCTGATAATATCCATATGTGCCTTTTTTTTTTTTTTCCTTTCCACTGAATTAAACAGAGGTTTCTTAAAGATTCTGTGTGGGAAGATGAATTCCTTGTGGTGCATCTTCTTCGTGCTGAAGTATCAAACTACAGCAGCTGGAAAACCAGCCTCCTCCACTGCTCCAGGGCTTCCCTTGACTAGGAAGATGCTCTTTGCCCATGGACAGTGAGGATTGCTTAGTGCCACCCTGGTACACTGCACCCTGCAGCCAGTGCATCAGGAGTTTGACAAGAATGAGCTGTTTGCCAGAGGATCTTGACTACCGAGGAACGAGGGCAGGAGGAGAGGATGAAGCTAATCAGATTAGCAAACTCGAAGCAGTTATGAGGTACAACTAGACTTCAGCATCTTTGGGTACTGGAGGGAGCATTAGTTTCCTCAGACAGTCCCGTCTTTCCTGTATAGTTGCACTGTGGTTGAGGACCTTGTTTCGTTGAAACAGCTGCAGTGTTACTGAGCTGCTTGTGCTTAAACCTAGCATCCTTCAGAGCACCCAGATCCTGCTGCTTTTGTTAAGGGAGAGGAATCCTTCTTTCTCTGCATTTGCCTCCTCTGCCTATAGGGCTAATACACTCATGTAAGTTACTATTTCTTTAATGTTTGAGTACCTCCACATACCAACATAATGATATGCAACCAGAGTAAGGACACCCCACTGCGAGTTAGTGGAGTTGCTGGTGTTATAATTTATGCATGTTAAAATTCTGCTCATGGCAAGATGTAAATAATGATTTTCAGACTGCATTACTATCTTTAATTTTTCACTGATCTGTAGTTTACCGGATGGAAGAGGATGCCGGTACTGTTAATGCTACCCTGTTGTGGAAAAGATTCCTCAAAGAAAGCTATGCAGCACTTCTTAAAGACAGTCAGCCTCCAGATCCACCCCATCTCCCCAGGGAGCTTGTTCCAAGGATATATCCCCGAGCTGTCACCTGCATTATCCCAAAGGCAGGCAAATGCTTGTTTCACTCAAGAGCCAGTAATGAGCTACCTGGTTTTGTCATGCTTAGCATGTTTGTTATTGTACAGATCAACAGAAATGTAAGTCTGGTGGGCAGACCAGGTTCATGCTGAAAGGTGCACTGAGTCATCAAAGGCTGCGAAGGGATGAATTTTACCTTCTGTTGAGCCTAGGAATTGTTAAACGGTCAGACAAGCCTTCTTATTACAAGGTGACATATGCGACTTAAAAATAAATGAGCTGATTCTTAATTTAGTTACAGGAGTTCCAGGACTATCCCCTGCATAAATTAGAGGTAAATATATTTCATGGGGGAAGGCACAGATTTGTAGAGGAGATGGAAGATTAACTCTGTCCAGATCCTTCTGGAGGCTTCAAAGAAATCAGTTATGAAACTGGCATGCTCCATGAAGAATGGTTTCCCTGTGGTGAATGAAACCTAAGGCGCAAAGGAAGACAGAGTGCCCCACAAGGCATGTGTCATAAAACGTCTATAACAAGTCAGCCAAACAGGGGAAAAGGGAGATATTCAAATTTTAATTTGGTGTATTTCATGCCTTGATCTAACTTTTATAAATATTGGCAATAGTGCTGTGCATCTATTTTGGCTACCAAAACCGAATAATTCAATGTTCATTTTGCTTTAATTCTTCTGAGCAAACAGTGATCAAAGTAACTAGCTAACGAGAATAATTTTCTGGAATATTCAAAACCATGTCTGCACAGGAGCTGGAAGAGCTTGTTTAAGAGCTGATAAGAAGTAAGAGTCTTAACCGGGAGGTCTCTCTGATACAAAATAAGGTGGGGACTCCAGAAACCAGAGGTCGCAAAAGAGAAATCACACAATCCCTCTGAAATATTCCAAAACCTAAGCTACCTTTGATGCAGTCCAGACTTCTGGAGACATTTCCTGTTGCTCTCTGCACTAGCCAAAAAGCTTTGCTAGCCATTAGAAATGGTCAGGATTTTCCTGGGGAAATAATTCCAACAAAAAATACCCTTTTCACAAAATCCAGAATTTACACATGGAAATTTCTTATTTCCCCAAAAGCTTTTGATTCTTCATCAAGAAAATCAGAATGGTCTGCCCTGCTATCTCCTCCTCATGAACACATTGATTTCACTATTTTGTTGGAAGAGAAAAAGGAAAACTAACAAGAATACTCCAGGCATATGAAGAAGATGCTGAGAAATAACAATAATAGCAACAAAACTTGTGTTACAGCTCTCAGACTGGAATCTTCCTGGAGTCCCTTCTCATGAAATATTTTTTGGTTTTGACTTTATGTCCAGAAGCATAATCGAAATATATATTCATTGTGAACAAGTGCTTTGGTTTGTTTTTGCAAGACTGGATTTCTTTTTTCCAAACCTTTCTACTGGCTGGTTGCTTCGTCCTCTTCTCTGGTTCTTGTTAATGGTCTTTTTGTCATCAATGCCTAATGCCTGGACCTGCTTTCATAATCCTGTCACTAGTCTTCTGCTCATTCTCTCTTAAAACACCCTTTGCAAAAAGCTAATCTTCCCTTACAAAGGACTAAAACTAAAAATAGAAGACCAGTGCTGCTGCTGCTGTGATAATACATTGAGTGTGACTTTCTGACTATATTACTGTAATCGCTATCTTTCATTCTCATTAACCCTGTAACATATGTTCTCTTGCCTTATTTTGTCTACTTTTAGTCTGGCTTGAGTCTACAAATCTCTACTCAACTTGTAGCCCTTTTGCAAGTAATTCACCGAAACCAAACAAGAGAGGATCACTCCACTAATTAAAAAAATGTTTTATAGCACGAGACTGTTGTCTCCCTGGAGAGAACATCAACACTGTTTTTCATGAAAGCACTTCACATTTTAGTGGTACTGTATACATACTGATTTTAAGAACCAGTACCTGAATATCACGTTATAAATGCTTGCCGTGAGGAAGAAGTACCTTTAACCATGTCAGATGGCTCTAATCAAGCACAGGTCTGAGCAGCCAAACGTATTGTGCGTGCTCAGGATCCAGAGCTGCATTTTACAAATGGCACCTGCATTAACAAGAAGCAAACTTCAAATCCTGAATTATCACATCCCTGATGCTTATGATTTCTCAGTCCAAGGCATCCAAACACTTCTCTCCCAGCTTACACCCAATCGTTAGCATTGCTACCTAGACAGCCACTCTGCTGTGCTTTTTTCTTAAAGATCAGTTAGGAAGTAATCCCCCTGTATTGTTTCATTTCTGAAAAAATAGATCTAGATTACTGCTGTGTTAGTCTTAAATACTGATGTCCTCCAGGAGGGCTGGCATCCTCAGGACAGGCAGAGAAAGCCAGTTTTGCTGAAGCGCTCTCATCTGGGGACAGCTGTGTTTCTGTTCTTGCTCACCCAGTCTCACAGACAACCACGCATCCATTTGTCGCTGAGTCACAAGATCAGCCACAGCAAACAGTGTCTTCCTTATCGCAGAACAGCACGTTGGTGGGTTTGAGTATCGCAAAGTACAAGCAGATTTAATAAGATCAGGAGGAGGGCTGGTAGCAAACTCAGCAGCCCAGGACTGGCCAAGGAGAGACATAAGCACAAATACACTGACAGAACCAAAACAAAACCCTCCAGCCAAACCCAGCTCTTTACACCCAAGCTTTCCCAACAGAGTATGAAAGCAGCAGCCTCCTGGGTGAGGGGGAAGAGCACCCATCGCACACCAAGGGGAAGTGGGGAACATGCCACTGGTGGGGTGCAAACCCAATGGAGAATGGGTTTGCAGAATCTGGAGAACCCACCAGATAAACCGAACCAAACCCCAGCTTCCAGTGACGGCTCAAATCAGTCCAGGGAAACCTTCTTGGATATGACAATGCTCACAAGCCATCAGAAGAAGGAAGGACAAGTGCCAGAGTCTATCTGAGGAGCAAAGAACGGCAGCGGCTCTTCTCCCAGCATGGCAAGCTGAGAACAAAGCTGGGTTGTGTCAGTAGAGTCACACAAGGATGGAGACAGCACAAAGTGGGGCAGCAGCCAGCTCCAGGAGGTGAATTTGCTGTTTGCTCTGGCTGAGCATCCCCAGTGATGCAAATTGCTGTAGCTCTGATTAATTAGGCTGCTGAACCAGATTTATAGATACTATACATTGCTATCGGAGCACAGAGCAGCCAGAGACTTTCAACAACATTTCATCCTTATGGCCCGGTACACAGAAAATGTTTTGTTGGTTTTAACCACTGTAACTCTGCCAGATAGGCAATGTTTCCTACAAACTGATTCATACAAATAAGCCCTGAGTGTGGGCATGGCCGCCTTGGCATAACAGTTTGTTACAGCTACCTTGCTTATTTATTTCCTAGACTTTCTTCATCTACTGGTGCAGCTGCATTCAAATTAAAAAGATCATGCCACTTGAACTGTACTGATGTAGTACAGCATTTATATACAGTCATTGAGTTAAACCAATACAGCTTTTCATCTTTAGAAAAAGTTTGAGCTATGGTAATGCATCAGAGTTTTGCACTGTTTAGCAAGAGAAGTAAAATACAGCGTGTAAGAAGAAAAAGCAGAAAGTGGAAAAAAATTAACTCCTCATGAATCCATTTTCACTAGGTCAGAAAAACCTGCGTTTTCCTTTTAGTTCTCTGATTACCGGTTTTCTCTTTGACTGCTGCTTTGAAAACATTTTTCTTTCCCATCATTATTCCCTACAAAAAACACTGTCTTCAAACAAATACCTCAAAGGGTTTATAGAACTGATTACAGACCGATTCTGGAAGGAGAGAAAGATAATTGTGCGTGAGCTGATAAATGTTGCAGGGACAACTCTAAACAATCATGCATGAATTATATCTTCGACAAATGTAATTACTGAACAATTCAGAAAATGCGAAAAAGCTGGGGGTTTTTGTAGTTATTTCCTTTCCTGGCCTGTGTTTTGGATGGCTTTCAAGCATCCCTGATTAAATCTGGCCGGAAATCTTCTGGTGGAGTCCATTCCCAACGAGAAATGCCGATTCATCAGAATGAAAGACTGCCGCGTGTGGGAACCTGTCGTGTTTGGTACAGCACGCATGGGCTTCAAACCTTGCCTGCTGCGCAGGTTGCTGGCAGCAAACTACCAGGTTTTCTCCTGTCCCATTTGCCCCTCCCATGGCTGCCCACTGGGCAGGCTGCGCAGAGGGGCCTGGAAACTTAAGGCAGAGTTCTCTGCAGGCTCTCCAAGGATAAAAGGGATCAGGAGGCAAAAGCTATGAGACAAAAATCTTTATTCTTAAAATGGTTGGAGGCAAAGCAGTCAGCACCTGACTCGAGTTGCAGTTTTCCGATGTAGGACCTGTTCTCCCAAAGCAGACTGCAAAATCAGCATAATACAACTCGGAAATTGCTTACAAGTGACCCCAGAAAAGATTAACCTTTGCTTACAGCAATATGTCAGGAAATGTGTTATAAGCTCTTTAATGCAGTATATTTGAAAGTGTTTTGACCTATATTTCTATTTTAGCATCTTCTCTAATGCTGTGTTAATCACCAGTACCTACTGCCAGTCCTCCATCTATGAAGCCAGAGGGACAACTGAGGGACAACTGAGCATTGCCTGCAGTTACAACCACCCTCTGCCATTTTTCTTCATGTGTGTGGTGGCTCGCGTGGAGTGCTGCACACCCCATACCTGCCTAGGTCCCACCAAGAGCAATCTTCTGCTAATCTGCAGGACCTTGACAGTAGGCTGTAACTTGTTCCATACCACGTTGCCCTCAGTAGATATTAGCTGGAGCCTCTGGCTTCCAAGTGGCCTTTCCGGGTGTTTGCTCAGGACACTGCAACACCTACCAGGGACAAGTGACAGAGAGGTGTCACTGGGGACGTGTACATTGGCATAGCCCCTTGGATTCCCAAAGGAGATGACAGCCCTGAGGGACGTGCCAACACAAACATCTGCCAGGAGATATTTCCTACCCACTCAGCTTAAAAATGCAGGGGATGAGACAGTCACAGGATAGGAAGGAAAACGGAATCAGGTGAAGGGTTTTACTCGACATTTTGCAGGTGTACTGGTACTGTCAGGAATGCTCCTTCCTGCAGCAAGATATGATTGCAGTGCCTGAAGTGCCTTCACCTGTGTCATGCTGAGGGCCTTCCTTCTGCAATTCTGCAGCCTGCCTTTCCCTCCCAGCTCTGTAGCCTTTCCCTCGCAGCTGCTGGGACAGCGTTTCCCCTTGCTGTTCTCCTGCTGTTGTTTTTGAGTTGTTATCCTTGGGGTCATGCACATACAAACTCCAAGAGCATGAGAATCACCCCAGGCTCCCCTCTCCCTTTTCCTGCCTCACGTTTTTTTGCCCTTGGTTTATAACAGAGAAGAAACAAGCTTCAGCTGATAGCACAGTAGGTATTAGCTGATAAGCGTTGTCCAGTAATACTTCATGCACAAAGCTTAGCCACCCATCAGCCTGCAACACTTGTACCTGATCAAAGCATGCTCCAATCAACACCGAGAGCATCAGAAGTGGGGAAAAACACTAGAGGCTCTGAGCAGGTCCCAGTGAAAAACATACAGTACCATGCTTTTCTGACTGACTAGGGGGAAGACATGGGGGCAGGGAGGTAAGTGGGGGGGAAATCATCCTTCATCCTCCTTGTTGTGTTAATTTGCTGTACTGGAGAGCTCAGTCTCAGGAAGATGTTTGGTCACCCAGAAATAACACCGAGAGAGCTTTTCCCTTTCCCCTTTTATTCTCTTTCTTTCTATCCCTTGTCTTTACCAAAAGGTAACTGAATTCACTGCATGCTACCAGCTGTGGACCCCACAGACAGAACTTTATGAACGTACGCCTGTGTGACAGCGTTTCAAGAGACTCACCTGAACACACCTGAGTCCAACAATGAACATCCCAAATCTGTTGACCGTTATGGATCTTCAGCTATGCTGGCAAACACCATTTATTTAAAAAATTTTATTTCAAAATAGTGTGCTGAGCTTTAGTCATAGGATGCATATTCAGGTGATTTGTCTTGGAGATAAGGAGCTTTAGACAGAACTATTTTCAATTCAGTTTCAGCGAAGATGGAATCTACAGGATGCACTCGGAAAGCTCCGAGGGAGCATGTGCATCCAAAAACAACGTAGCTCGCTTATAGCTCTTCAAGTAACCCCTCTGATCAGAATAGACCTTTCTGAGTCATGTAGGCTTGTACTTGTCCCTGGCTAACTCTGCAGGTCACTGCTCTGTCTTTGAAATCTGCAGACACTTCCACTTGTGTTTTTAAGTTTTTTTATAAATTAAAGCTCATTTGCGTTCTGATCATGTACAGCTTGAGTCAAACGGAGTTAACTGTTAATTTAATTGGAAGCAGGATACATGCCTTCTATAGGAAAGCAGAAACAGGAAGAGGATCATCTTTACTAATTTAGTTAATTTGTTAAAAAGAAGAGATAGTGGAATTTGCATGATGCCATTAACCTCAGTTTTCTTAACTCAGTTTTCTTAACACTAGCTGGCAGTCATAATTTCTATGTCTATTAGGAGATTCACTTGCTTCTGGGACTTGGTTTCAGGTGCTGATTTCAGATTCAGACCTGCTGGAGTTAAGTGAAAGCCTGCCTTATTTGGTCTAGGGTAACGCTGCAAACATTTCAGCAAATACCCATTTGTATATTCGAGAGTGATATTGGACTGCATTTCCAGAATGTTTTGTATTTGCTTGCATCTCTAATCCTGAGTGAATCCCATGGGGACAGGTGGCTGACTGCGGATTTCTTGCAGAAATCAGTGTCCCTATGTTTGGATTTGGCTGTATTCAAACATTGAGGGTGGATATTGCTCAGATACTTACATTTCTGATGAACAAACTGTTGTAGGTGAAAAAAACCTGCTTAAATTGTAAATTTATAGATAATCGAGTGTGTGCCTGTGTGAGGGGATGAGTATCCAAAATTTAACTTTTGAACTCTCAAGCAGAAGCCTGCTGCTTGCTAGCTGCAAGCAGTACAGACTGGTTCTAAATTTTGGTAGCACCTGGACTGAACAAACCTTGCATCACCTGAATCCTCCCATTAATGAAGACACGTAAGACATAAGCACCCATTAGGAGGCTGATGTTGTGAGAAGTGTTGTGCTTCTGCTCCTAGACTATATAGATTAGGAAAAACAGGGACGTGGGGCTACGGGAAGAAAAGATGACCAAAACCAAGGGTTCCTCAAAAGAAGAACTTGTCTTGGAGAGAAGAAGGGGACCTAGAATGAAGAAGGTGAAGAAGAACCTTAGATGGTGATGTCCAAAGGTGAGCAGCAGCACAGCATGAATTGAGGGAGGTTTAGATTGGACATTAGGAAAAATTACTTCAACGAAAGGGTTGTCAAGCATTGGAACAGGCTTCCCAGGGAAGTGGTTGCATCACCATCCCTGGAGGTATTTAAAAGCTGTGTAGATGTGGTGCTGAGGGACATTGTTTAGTGTTGGACTTGGCACTGTCACGTCAACAGTTGAACTTGATGATCTTAAAGGTCTTTTCCAACCTAAACAATTCTACGATTCTATGACATGACCTTTGCCCAACCTTCCCAGACCAATAAAAACCAGCTGTAGAGGGAAGTTGAGACCCCATGAAGGTACTGCAGGGAGGGAGGTGACTGGGTGTGTGAAATAATCAGGTAAGGTAAAAGCTCTGATCTTTCTGGTTCTTCAGTATACCCCAGTATGCAGATCCACTACAAGATGCTTGTTATTCTGTCTTGCCCCTGAACAAACAGGAAGACAAAATTCACCCAATAAGCTACTCATTACAAATTATTCCCTGAGGCTGAAATTCACCAAAGTGCAGGGAGTAGTAAAAACTGTATGTATCACTTCAAAATGACCCAAGTCATGGAGCTGGGAATAGGACTAGCTCTGCTCTTAACTGGTATAATGGCCTTGTGTTGATCCACTGTATAGAGATTAAGTTAATTCCCTTCTCACCCTGGAAGCCATTATCAGTAGCAGAAGCTAAAGGCTTTTCTTCACCAACAAACCTCTTACTCCAAGACACCAAAGTGAAAGGAAAGGCAGGTGTAAGTCACCAGGCTTTGATTCTGGTTCAATTTTCTTGTCTTTTTCAATCTCAGTTCCTGCTAGAATAGCTTCCACCATCAGTTCAAGACCTTTTTTACCTGCAAGGTGGTCCCAAACTTAGGGAGATTAATAGGAGATTGAGTTCAGCTTCCATGGAAATGTTCAAGACCAGGCTGGAAGGGTTTGAGCAACCTGGTCTAGTGGAAGATGCACCTGCCCATGGCAGGGGGATTGGAACTAGATGGTCTTTAAGGTCCCTTCCAACTCAAACCATTCTATGATTCTATGAATGCAATATACAGAGACAAAAAAAAAAATCGATTTCAGATGGTTTTGTGGAGGCATGGCTGTGCTGTTTACAATGATACCTTCACACAGTAAACCCCGAGTAATTATAGACTATCTTCCTTTCTTTTGTTTTGCTTTTTGTCATTTTGCTAATCACTGTGAATTTCCAAGTGGAAACTCATTTGGGAGGCAGAAATGTTTGGGTTGGTTTTTTTCCTTTCATTTGCTTCTCTGTGTTCTCTGTACCACCATCCATCTGCTTGTTAAAAGAGTGAGCAGTGCTCAGATCTTGCCGTCAGAATAGCTTTAAACTGGCTCTTTGACCTGGTTGCTGACAGTGATTTCACAGTGGTGTTCCAAGATATCAGCTGCAGTTCCAAGTATGTTGCAATAAAATCCCAGTGGCAGAACAGGCTGAAGAATCTCTTAAGAAGATTGCCATGAATTATTTGCAGGACAATCAACTCCTTTCTATAAAAAATAACATGCTAGAAGTCGGACTTTGTAGTTCATTGCTTAAACTGCAACTCAGCTATTGGCCAGAAGTTTATCTGATGATAAAGCTGTCTCTGGACCCAGCAGGAGCTGGAATTTTCAGGTATAGTGATTTCAACTATGAGATATGGACAGGGAGAATAAGTTACTTATAAGTGTGCCTACCACAGTGTTTGGAGAAACGTTTCTCCACCTGTTTCCATGCCAATTCATCTCTTTCTGCAGGTGCTAAGAGGCATCTAGAATGGCATCGTGATATGTGATGAGAACTCAGAACAAAAAAGGTTAGTAATGCAATATTTGCTGAGATCCTGGAAACACTTAAGCCAATGTTTGTCACTGATTTATTTAACTGAAGATGATATTTCAACCTACTGCTTTGCTGGATGGGCTGCAGTTCCGAAGAGTTCTGTGTAAGATCCCAGGATATATTTCTAGACCAGGTTGAGATGGCCTATGTAGCTACTTGTATTGAGGTTGCTAAGACTGTGCACGTGGTAAGATGGAACCAGATGTCAAAAAAAGTAAGTTTCAAGACTTTACGAAACCAGTAGGTGGGATGTCAGCGGATGTGTTCCAAGCTACGTCTCTAAAGGAAAGTCATCTTCAGATGATACATCACTCGATTGTCCTGAGTGGGAGTGAGAGAAAACTTCTGCTTAGCAAAACTGCTAACACCTCATCTGAAAACAGGCTAACAGCAGCTGCTTTCAGCTGCTGTGCATTTTAGCTGGGATATTCACCCAATGGCTTCAGGGACAACAGGGCGCACCCTGCGGATGTTTAAGAACAATTTAAAACACTGGGAGATTCAAGATTGATTCAAGTTGAAGAACTGTTCACATGGACTTAGAGGAAAAGAGGATCCTTTACTTTAAATATCCCTAAAAATCTCTTGCTTTAGCAATGATTTTGTTTATGTGAAAATCAAACAAAATTCCATGAAGAATATGTAGATAGGATTTTTAAATTATTTTGGCTGTTGAACTATTGTAGCCCAAGAATGTTTAGCCTGCAGCACTTCACACACCACAAATAGTATATAACATTACCCTGTTAACACTAATAAACTCCACATTGCAGAACATAAAACATTTGACAGCAGTTCTGGGATTGTTATGGCCTCAGTGAAGAAAAGCGACTATCTTAACTGTGAAGCTAAGAGATTTTGTGATGTTGTATTTATGACATATTCACCTCCAACACTAATTATAAACAAAGAGATCTATGAAGAGCCAGGTTGTAGCACCACACTGTAATTTTAAAGGGATCTAATATTTTTTAAATAAATTGGTGAAGAAGGGGGATATGGAGGGGAGAATGATGTGGGACAGCCTATGCTTATGGTGCTAAAGGAACCATTTATCCTGCATTCAGTAAAACCAGCGAGGCAGACACACTTAACTGATGATTTCTTTGCCATTATACCCAACCCAGTAAGGTCCTGGCATCAAAAAACACTCTGTGTCCCTTGGACAAAAAAGAGCAGCCATAAGGAGCAAGTTCTCATTCCTGTCTAATAAAAGAAAAATAACAGCTGAGAGATTTGTAAATGTTTGCTGTAATTCTGCAACAGAATAAAATGTTAAATTCCACGTACTGCTCTGGCACTCCCATCCTGATCATCATCAGTGAAAATATACCTTCAGTGCAGCAGCTGTAGCTGCTCTAATAAGACATCTACATAGAGAAAATAGGCAATCAAATTTCTGCAAAGTATGAAATTTTCCATTAAATTGTCTCTTCCTTTTATATAACACAGCTGCAACAGTTCTCACTAGCTTTTCCTATCCATGCCTCAGCAAACATAACTCTCACTAGCAGGATATTTTCCAAATGAGTCATTTGAGATTCAGAAGATTTCCTCTGAAGGCGTCTAGACCATGACCCCCAAAATTTTATCCTGAAAAAAAAAATAAATTGATCCTATCATCTATGGCCATAAGTTAAGAAATAGAGAATGTTGCAAATGAAGAGCATATTCTGATAAATTAAAAATGGCTGCAGATGTAATGAATGTCTGTGTCATTTGCTTCTAAATGAAACTCTGGTAATTTAGTCAATGTACTAATCTTCAAAAGGCCTTTGATGTTGTGGTCTGTTTGGCTTTGTCTGCTGAACTTTATAGTTTTGCTTTTAATAAGGCAGGGGTTCTGCGGTTTTCATCTGTGTAAGAAGTCATTATTGGGAGACTGAATTGCTTGGAATTACTGTAAATTGCAGTGTTTGCTTGCTAATTGATGGAGTTTCTGAAGCCCTGGATGAAAGGTATTACTCTTTTCCAACATTAATGATCTATTGAATCCTGTCCTATTGCTAGTTTTGGTGTTGATAACAGTGATACAAACTATGCCTATAAGGCCCTGTCATTGCATCTACAGAATGAGTTTTTGGTGATTTAAACAGCAAACGTACTTGTCTCAGAAAGATACAGTTGCTGAAGTAATCAAAATGCCAGTCCATGCTTACATGGGGTAACGACAATCATGGAAATCCCTGTAGCTGTTGTGGAGTCTTTTTTTACCCCTCTTTGCACTATCTGCCTGAGGAGGCAGTCAGTCTTGAATGCATTGGGTCAAATCTGAATACAAGGTTTCTGTTACCTTTGGGGCCTACCTAAGCTGTGCCACAGGGTCTTAAATGATGAACTGGCTGGGAGGAAGTCACTCAAAATTAATACATATTCTCAAAGAGCTTTATGTCTTTGAAACTACTTCATTTTGAAGTGTCTTGCAATTTTTTGTTCAGCCTAAAAGGAAATGTTTTCCTTCCTCTGGGTGTGGCTAAAACCTGTATGTTTTTAGTTTAAGACAAGGAGAAAGTACAAAAAAAGACCCTTGAAAATAATTTTAAAAGGAAAATTCAAAACCTTCTGATTTGAAAATAAAATAACAAAATACTTTGCTGTTTCAGAAATATTTCCTTAGAATCAACTGTTCGGACTTCCAGTAAGACCCCATAATTCCTTTTGGGTCAAAAGGATCTGCTAAATTCAACACGTGGTAATAGGTTCAATTTCTACCCAAACTCAAATTTCATTCAAAATTACCATTAAAATAAAAATCACAAAATGTGCTGAAAAGGTCTTCCTCAATGTCAAATTTCACCCCGTTACTAGCTTTCTTTGAAGACCTCACAAGGTTGTTGTTTTCATGGAATCGTCTCATAGGCAGAGCACTAGTGTTTTGTGAGAAACAGACAAACAAACAGGATGTCTTTGACCAAAACCTACTATGAATGTCACAGATAAAAGTGTGTGCTGTGTAAGAATGGAAAAGCAATAAGAAAAAACAAGAAAAATAAAAACCGCAGGGTGTGCTTTACTGGACCACCTTCCTAAAAGGAACAGCTGAAGCGTAGCAGCGAGACCCCGAGATGGAACTGCTGATTTCAGCAGTGTCTTTTGAAGCAGCTGTGCAAGTACAAAGGGGCTGTGGGAAGGGGCATCCAGAAGGTCAGAAGAAGAGAGAAAAGCAAACAGACAGAACTCAGAGGGTTGTGATCAGTGGCACAGAGTCTAGTTGGAGGCCTGTAACCAGTGGTGTCCCCCAGGGGTCAATACTTGGTCCAGTTTTGTTCAATATATTCATTAATGACCTGGATGAGGGGACAGAGTGCATCCTCAGCAAATTTGCTGATGATACCAAACTGGGAGGGGTGGCTGACACCCCAGAGAGCCGTGCTGCCATCCAGCGTGACCTGGACAGGCTGGAGAGCTGGGCAGAGAAGAACCTAATGAGGTTCAACAAAAGCAAGTGCAAGGTCCTGCACCTGGGGAGGAAGAATGCTAAGCACCAGTATAGGTTAGGGGTGGACCTGCTGGGGAAGTAGTTCTGAGGAGAAGGATCTGGGGGTCCTAGTAGACAGTAAATTATCCACGAGCAAGCAATGTGCCCTTGTTGCCAAAAAGGCCAATGGAATCCTGGGCTGCATAGAGAAGAGTGTGGCCAG
>VYZM01015388.1:29061-129378 GCA_013398915.1 Dromas ardeola
GTCCAGCAAAGGGCAACCAAGATGATTAAGGGATTGGAGCACCTCCCTTATGAAGAAAGGCTGAAAGAGCTGGGACTCTTTAGCCTGGAGAAGAGAAGGCTGAGGGGAAACCTTATTAATGTTTACAAGTATGTAAAGGGTAGGTTGAAGGAGAATGGAGCCAGACTCTTTTCAATGGTTCCCAGTGACAGGACAAGGGGTAATGGGCACAAGTTAGAGCATAGGAAGTTCCGTTCAAATACACGGAAAAACTTCTTTACGGTGAGGGTGACAGAGCACTGGAACAGGCTGCCCAGGGAGGTTGTGGAGTCCCCTTCTCTGGAGACTTTCAAGACCCGCCTGGATGCAGTCCTGAGTAATGTGCTCTAGGCAATCCTGCTTTAGCAGGGGAGTTGGACTAGATGATCTCTAGAGGTCCCTTCCAACTCTGAAGATTCCGTGATTCCATGAAAAGGAGGTGTAAAAAACCTGTGCATAAACATAACCACTCCTAGCGTAAATGTGAGCACAAAGTCCATCTCTTCATTACATAGAAGAAATGGACTGAGGGGGCAAAAAGAGCTGGCTGGTGGCAAACCGAAAGAGAGGATGGTGAAGAGTACCAGCTCTTCACCCAGAGGATGTTCTTAAGTACCAGCTGATGGAGTTACTGCAATAGGGAAAGACAAAAGTTACCGAGTCAACCTTGCAGGAATATCTCCAGCAAAAGGAAGAAGGCAAAGGGCAAGGGGTCTCCATCTGCAGACCTGAGGAAGCCTGTTTCTCTCGGGGGGGTGGATGTACCCTCTGCCATGGAAGCTTTTGAGAGAAGGGCTGGGGACTCCTGATGTGCCTGATCACAGTTGTCAGGACTCTTCTTGCATCACTGGCTAGCAGCAGTGTGGTCTTGGCTGGAATAAGAGCAAATGAGACCACCATGTTCTAAGCTGTCCTGAAAAAGACCGATTGTCTTCTAGGTGGCCCAGGAGACTCCACCTCTGTGCTCCTTCCGTGGCCATCTCAGGGCACTGGGGAGGTTAGTTTTCCATTGAAGTAGGCTCTCAAATGCCCTTGCCAGCCTTAGCTCCAATGTCCCAGAGCAACCCAGTTACATCGTTCTCATTTCCAATGGGAATTTGGCAGTTGCTCCCTGACCTCCAAAGTGATTCCACCATATACATGTCTACCTCCCAGGAGAAAAAGAGGCTGAGGCAAGAATGTGGCAGTGGTACTTTTCCACAATTTTCGCCCTTCTCTTTCAGGGTAAATGCTATTTAGGGAGGTGGAAATGGCCACAGTTCCAAAGGAGCTGTGAAGGAGGAGTATGGTCGCATAGGATGACCAGACGCTACTTGAAGGGTACAGTCCCATCAGAGAGGGGGGGAAATGGAGCTCTGACAGACCTGTCTGGTGTTTCCTGACTTGCCCAGCCATGGGAGGGGAAGTGAGTGTGTGCCCATGGGCGGATCTTTGTTCCCCCAGAGCTGCAGCCCTCAGCAGCACAAAGGGCTGGAGGAGGGGACACAGGGTGGTGGGAGCAGCAGGGAGCCGAGGTGGAGGAGGCTTTCTCCTTCCAGCTGTGCCCTGCAGAACCCTGGCAGCGGTTGAGCTCAGACGCTGCCTCCCAGGGAGTTGTGCTGCTCTCAGGACGAGCCAGTGCCGGCCTCTCCCACCCAGCTTCCCCTCCTGACAGAGGGGCGAGGGCAGGTGGGAACCTGAGTTCCAGAGGGGTAAAAACAGAGCCCCCCAAACCCACTTCTCCACAAAACACTTGCCTGACTCATCGGCAGCTGAGCATGGCAGCATCTCAGAGGGGCCCACATTCCCCAACAAACCCTTGCCCAGACAGACACAGACACAGTGTTTCTTCAAACAAGGTAATTTATTGGCATCTTTGCGGTTGTTCTCAAGGTGGTAACACACAGATCCTTTTCTATTGAAGAGCCTAAACTACACAGGAAGCAACTCCTATCTACCTTATCTATTTCCACCAAGACTATCCTATTGTCCATCATCCGTGGGTACTCTTGCAGGTATTCCACAGCCAGAGCTTGCCAGAGCAGGAGCTGGATAAGGTCCCCACCTTATCCAGAGACTTGACTTGACCCAGATTGTCATGAAGGTCTGGTTTGTCCTCCCAGCCATCCTCCTCTGTCTCCTCCTCCTTCTCACTGCTGGAGCTTCCCTGCTGGCTTCTGCTGTCTGGGTCGTCGCTTCTCTGCCTGGGCAGCCAGTAGATCCCAAAGATCAGGAGCAGGGTTTCAGCAGAGGCCCAGAACCACCATTGCTGGCAGGCAGCAAGAAGCATGCTTTCCTGGGTGAGCCCGCGCAGCTCCTGGCTCCTCTGCTCCATCTCCTCCAGCAGCCAAGTCACCTCCCGACTCTGCTGCTCCTCATGCTGCCACAGGAGCTTTTGCGTGGCTGCATCGGTCTGGTCACCCACCCTCAGCACGTACTGCAGGACACTCAGGACGCGGGTGATGCTCACAGCCATGGCGTGGAGGAGGAGGAGGGAGGGAAGGGGCTCAGTGGGGCTGGTGGGAGGGAGATGGCCCCCACCCTGGGCACTGGCCGTGGCTGGCAGCCCCGGGTCCCCTTGCGCCCAGCCCTGAGGGCGACCCCTGCCCTGTCCCAGGCGCTCCCCGCAGTGGCTGTACCCTCACCCCAGCCTTAGAAGCCCCACGGGGGCCGGCGCTTCTGCCCTGGCCCTCGTTCAGCCTGACCTTCCCCCCACCTGCCCCACTCACCGCTGCCCCGAGCCGCACTGTAGCAGCAGTGCTGACAGCTGGCACCCCTGGTGACACGCCTCTGTGACTTGTCCTCTTTGCTTTCACCGCTGCCAGAGCCCCACAGTGACAGCCTGCCCGATTGCCCCTGGCTCTGTGGCCCCTGCAACGGGCAAAGGACAAACCCCCCCAGCAGGAGAGAGCTCCCAGGGACCCCAAACCTCCCCAAAGGAGCAGCACGGGCAGCACAGGGGCGTCCCCGGCTTGCACAGGGAACTCCATGCCCGGCTGAGCCCAGTGGTCGTGCTCCCAGCTCCCTCCACGGCACCGGCACCAGCAGCAGCAGCTGTGAGGAGCCTCCAGGGTGAAGACTTTACTTTCTCCTTCTTTCACATGTGTGCGTGTAGCACAGGCCACGCACATTTCTGCCACTCCAGTCTATGCTGGATAATCATATCCCTGCATTGCACCTGGGGACTTTTCACTGCCCAGATAGCCATTTATCAGAAGAGTTATGGAAGCATATCTATGAGTGTTCATATTACTACTCTCTCTAAGAACAAGTTAAATTGAAGAACAAGTAAAGACAAAGTAGATCGTTTCCCCCAGGGAGCAACCTGGACGAGCCCCGTGATCAGTCCCCCAGTCCCGGCTCCCTTCCCAGCGGCGGCAGCAGCAGCAGAGAGGAGCCTTTGGCAGGGACAGAGCAGAGCAAGTTCTGCTCCCACCTCCCCCAGGGCTTTGCTGCTTGGGAGCCCTGCAAGCTGCCTCCTTCCCTCTCCTCCACTCGCACCCCTCCTGCTGGGGCAGGACTCTGCCCACCAAGCCCCAAGAATCAAGGGGAATGAAACCGTGTCCCCAGGGCAAACAGAAACTATCCTGCAGCTGCTGCCCGAGGGTGCCTGCTTGACCCCTGCCAGGACTGGCCAGGGACTGGAGAGACCAGATTCTGCAGGCCCAGGGCCTGTAGGCTTGGGGTAGAGTGGCTAGAGAGATGCCTGGTGGAAGAGGACCTCGGGGTGTTGGTCAGCAGCCAGCCGAGTACGAGCCAGCAGTGTGCCCAGAAGGCCAAGAGCATCCCGGCCTGCATCAGAAATAGCGTGGCCAGCGGGAGCAGGGGAGTGACGGTCACTCTGTACTCGGCACTGGTGAGGCCGCACCTTGAATACTGTGTTCAGTTTTGGGCCCATCATGACAGGAGGGACATTGAGGTGCTGGAGTGTGTCCAAAGAAGGGCAGCAAAGGTGATGAAGGGTCCGGAGCACAAGTCCTGTGAGGAGCGGCTGAGGGAACTGGGGCTGTTTATTCTGGAGAAAAGGAGGCTGAGGGGCGGCCTCATTGGTCTCTGCAGCTTCCTGAGGAGGGGAAGTGGAGAGGGAAGTGCTGAGCTCTTCTCCCTGGGATCCAGTGATGGGACATGGGGGAACGGTTCAAAGCTGCATCAGTCAGGGGAGGTTTAGACTGGACATTAGGAAGCATTTCTTTATGGAGAGGGTGTTCAAACACTGGAACAGGGTGTTCCTGGAGTGGTGGTTGGTGCCCCAAGCCTGTCAGCATTTAAGAGGTGTTTGGACAATGCCCTTAATAACATGCTTTAACTTTTGGTCAGCCCTGAAGTGGTCAGTCTAGTTGGATTAGATGATCCTTGTAGGTCCCTCTAAGATGACCTATTCTATTCTATTCTATTCTATTCATCATTTATCAATTACTAAACCAGACTTGACTTGGGGAAAATTGGCTTAATTTATTCCCAATGAAAAATTCAGGGAAGTGAGCAACAAAGACAAAACTGAAACCACCTCTCCCACCCCAACCCTTTTTTCCCAGGCTCAGCTTCACTCCTCTGTTCCTGATTCCTCTCCCCACTCCCATGAGGGGCACAGGGGGATGGTTAATGGGGGCTGTGCTCAGTCCGTGCCAGCTCCTCTCTGCTGCTTCGCCAGCCTCACACTTTTCCCCTGCTCCAGCGTGGGGTCCCTTCCAAGGGCTGAAGTCGTTCAGGATAAACCTGCTGCTGCATGGGTTCCGCATGGGCCACAGTTTCTTCAGGAAATACCCATGTGCTCCATCGTGGGCTCCTTCGTGCCACAACTGTGAAGACTAATAGATTAACGTGTTTGTTATGGGACCAAATATATATGTTCTAGAAAAGCAGTAAGAGTTTATCAGGCTGTATGGAATCTAAATATATTATCTATCTAAGAGATTTTCCACCTTGTTCGATATGCAGGCTTTCAATTTTTTCCAAATGGCGGTGCAAACTCCGTAGCTAGTCTTACTCTACCCAGCATAGATTTCCTGGTGCTATTTCATCAGTGGTTTAGAAGTAGTCCATGGACACAGAAGAATCCAAAAACGACAGTCCCAAAAGCAGACTGACCTATTATAGAAATGTAGTTGATAAAATTTTAACATTAATATATTGTAAATTTTATCTGAGTAATGGATTGCTTCATTGTTATCATGGAAAGGAAACATTTGTTTATTTGGTCACCTATTTAATTGTTATGTTATTGACATTGGCTTAAAAAAATACACCAAGCTCATATTTCATTCTTCACATGTTCATCCTTCAGCACTCAAAAAAATGCTGTATATTTGACATTATTTTTCCCATATAAAACAAGAGTTACTGTCTTATTGAATAATGCATACTGTAAATGGGAATCAGTCTTGCCTGCAATGGCCTGTGATTTAAAAAACTCATGCTTTGGGTCACTTTCAGCAAATTACTTCACTATTGTCTTCCTTGATTTCTCCCAGTATTTGATGTATGTATAATACGTACATATAATGCAGTGGACCTGCTCTTCAAAGCTCTGGGGTTCTGTCTATGAAATTGCTAAATGAGGGAAGTAATAACAATTCCCCTTTTCATTTTCCACTCACAGTGATAAATGATATTTGTATCTGTTGTCAAATGCTTGTATTACATTAAATATGTGTTATTATCATCTAAGCGTTAAGGGCATAGTGCTCCTCAAGACTGTAGAAGGACCATAGATAGGACTAAAGGACTGTGGAGGAGGTGGAGGGAGGCACTCTTCCATGAGAAGAAGCATAAAAGGGCACAAACAGTCCCCAGCTGAGACTGCCCCTCAGCTCTGATGTCCTCAGGGCAGCTCTTTTTTTCAGAGAAAACATAGGGAGATGAAATAAACTGGCCAAAACTTCAGCACTTTGTGTAGGTCTGGCAGTGAAACATCCTGGGCCCACCTCAGCACTCCCACTTGCCTCCGTATTGCCTTCTTATGCTGATACTTACTTGTACCTATACCTGCTTATCCCTATCCTGTTGCACACAGATGTGCTTCACTCTGCATTTTCACATTCACATTCTGAATGTTTCCAGAAGAAGAAGCAGCTGCTCTTGGCAGGTTTAAATATTGTTTAGCACATCCCCTTCCTTCCCCCCTCAAAGCGTGTCTGCATACACACGCACACACACATGCCCGCGCAGAGCAATATTATCACACATTAAATTACTGCGATTGAAATCAGATTCTAGCTTACATGATGCTGACAATATTGTGTTTTATTGCTAAATGCTACAAATAATTCCTGACACTATCAGTGATTTCTCATGTAGCTCGTCTACTCAGGGATTTCCTCCATCAGGTAATATCACCAGAATTTTGCCTGAGGAACAACTGCCAGGGAGGACTTGCTGTTATACCTTCCTTCCTTCTTCTGGAACATATTAGCATAATGTAAGTAAACATCACAGAGCAGTTTGACATCTTGTATGAGTGCAGATTTTATGTTAAACTTAAATTGATAGTAGATGCTTGTTGAGAAGAGGTAAAATTTCAGAAACTTTCTTAGTCCACTAATGTATTTTAAAATAGGAAGATGTAAAAGCAGATGGTATGTCTGTAGCCACTATAATCCAGCCACATTTCTGTATTCTTCCCTCTTATTTAGCATACACAGAAATTCAGACTGCTGTAAACAAGGTTTTCATTTATACTGTTATACTATAAACATCTTTCCTTTAATATCATACTTTAATATCGTCTGTAGTTACGTATATAACGTCAAGCATGTGTGTAGTCTCTTTTGCCTCTGCGTGGTTCACTCACAGGAAGCGTATTAGAGATGCCCAGGAACAGTGTACATGACTTGCTGCATCAAGGGCAGATCCGTACTCACTGGAACAGAGGTTGCTCCCAAAGGAGTACAGTCAATGCACTAATTTCTTAGTTTGTTAACATAAGAATATAATAATGACCAATCTAGTTCAGGCGCAACTAACCCCAAATCCCGTTTCCCAAACTACCCACTAGGAGATACACAGGGGAAGTTCATCATAAGTACAGACAGATCTTTAGCCAAGCACCTCTTCTGGCAGTCAGTGCCTTAGAGAGGCACCTGAGCTGAAGGTCATACAGACACCGACCTGTTTAATGAGTGCCAATGGACCTGTCTTAATTTAGCTAATCCCTTCCTGATTCTATTTGCATTTGCCTCTGCAGCTTCTCTCAGCAATGAATGCCTTATTTAGTTACGAGCTGTGTGAAAAAACACCTTCTTCAGTTTGTTTTAAATCTGCTGCTTGATGCTTTGGCATTGAAGTCCCCATTAATTCCTGTGATCAGAATTGGGGAATAGTCCTTCCTCATGCCCTTTCTCTAACCCTGTAGTAACTTCATTCTGTTTTAGCATATGCCTTTCTCTTTTGCCTCTTTCTGAAGCCAAAGGTGGTCTGTTTGGTCTCTCCTGCTGTGCAGACTGTTCTGTGATCAAACTTTTCAGTGTCTCTTTCACCACCGCTTTTTATGAGATGAGGGAAGGGACTGCTATACGCACAGTCTTCAAAATATGTCTGCATCAGGCATTTATACAGATGGTTAAAAGCGGTTTTGGATTGGCTCTCAATTCCTCTCCCTAATAATTCCTAACAGCCTGTTTGCCCTTTCGACTGCTGCTGAGCAATGAGCTTACAGAAACAACTCCAAGATCTACTTCTTGACTGGTAACAGCTAATTTAGAGCCAACAACAGTATATGCATAACTAGAAATATTTTTTTCCCAGATGCATTGTATTGCACATATCAGTGGTGAATGTTGGTTAGTGTAGAGCAAGATCTTCTGCAATCATTCACACTCAGCTTTAGATTTGACTGTACCAAATAATTTTATATTATCACTAAACTTTGCCACCTAGCCCCCTTTTTCAAGCTTCCTTCTGAGAATACAGTGACGCCCCAGCACAGTTAGCATTTCCCTACTATGAAAAATTTGTCATTTGTTCTTCCTTGTTTCCAATCCTTTAACCAGTTATTAATCCATGTGAGGCCTTTCCAAATGACAGTTTCATCTCTCTAAGAACCTTTGGGGATGGACCTTGTTGAAAGCTTTCTGGAAACCCTCAAACACTGTATCAACAGAATCACCTTTATTCATATACTTCCTTGCACCTTCAGAGAGCACTCATAGATTTGCGAGTCATGACTTGCCTTGGTAAAAGCCGTGTTGACTATTCCTCAGTAAATCATTTTTTCCCCGTGCCTAGTAAATCTATTCTTTACGTAAGTTTCTATGAGTTTGCTTTGTACAAAAGCCAGGCATAACAGCCTTTATTTGCCCACATCTCTCTTGCAGTCCTGGTTTAAAAAAAAAAAAGTGTCACACTTGTTGCCTTTCATTTTTCTGATATCTAGAGCCTACAGTTTGCTTATTCTCAGAATAAACCCAAGCCTTTCATTCCTTTACAGTTCTTTGAAATTATTTATTATTATTTATTAATTTGTTCCATACCCTACTCCACTGTTTTTTCCAGCTAAGACAGATGTTACATGGATAGGTACACCCCCTAAAGAACAGTAACGCCTCAGGTCTCTCCTTCACCTCTCTGTGGAGAACACAGAGACAAAGAAATCCAATTACTACCTTTCCCAGGAGGAGCAAAGGATTTGCTTCCCACCAGAAGTGGCTGCTGCAACTTCATGCTTTCCTGTGCCAGAAGACGTGGTACCAGCTCTGCAGATACCTGTTCACATTGGGGTTCATCCCCGCCAGTAGTCATTCAGCATTCTGCAATGACCTTGTCTTCCCTGTGTGATGCCTTTATGTGTTGTACACTTCTGGACCTCACCGAGCGTGGTCAGTGTCCTACTTCTGATGCTTTTGAAGTTTTTGTTGTTGTGAAGTTTCACACCTTTAGCAAATTGCTTCTCACAGCCTTCTCTGTAATTTTTTCTTGAACTACCATAACAGGGTTTTACATTTCACTTGCTAAGTTTTTGCTGCTGGTTGTGGAATCATTATCCCTTTCTCTCCCTGGCTCAGGGCTTGTTTAATTATTTCATGCAGTGAGACATAACCTGGAAAGGAGAGACTGAAAGAGCCACACTTGAAGTGCCTAACAATCCCCTAGGAGCTAAAGGGTCATGTTCCCTTGCAGTATTGAAGGGATTTCGTTTTGGTTTTCTCTCACTTCAGCCTGTGAGTAAATGCTGGTCTCATCCTCCTTTTTAATTGCCCAAGCACTTGCATCTTGCCCCCCCCCGCACTTGGTGTTCCTCAGGGGGGCACAGGTGGCTCTCGGCATATCATCAGTATACCCTGTGCCTTAGGGCCAGCTTCTCCTCCTCACTCCGTGAGGATCCCAGGCATCTGACTCTGGGACCCAGCTTTCTGCTTCTGGGAACCCATCACTGTGAGAGGCTTGGTGTTATAACTCCTTCCACGCTTTCATAGCTCCAGCCTTCAGGCTGTGTGCGTACATTATCCTTCTCACCCAATGCTGACAGTTTAAAATTAAAATATGTCAGCACTAGTTAAGCCGAATATACGGTCTTATGGTCGTGACAAAGTAGTTTGGGTCAAGATTTGTCTTGTAATCTTTCTTTGTAGTGGCTTGTAAGGAAATGTCCCTTTGGTGCTGACCCTGGCATTAACCTTTCAGACTGGAATGTAGTCAGACAAGTCAGTCTGTTGTTTGTTCCCTGCTCTAAAACAAAATAGTTTCTGAAGGATACTTCAATATGTATTCATTAGTGAAAATCCCCATCTTGCTAACAAATATTCAAAATTTACTGTTTATCCTATTGGAATGACCCTTGCTGTTTTGGAACCGTGTGATTTAATATGTGAAAAACAGAGAAAATTGCTTTTTCATGGTGTTTCAATGCTTCTGAAACACAGCCTCACTGAAATTAAGCTAACTGATTAAACGAGCTAACTCAATCAACTAAATGAGCCCCGCTCTCCCATAGGACTTAAAAGGAACCCAAACTTTCCTCCAGTATATCTATCAAGGCACTAGGGGACTTTTAACTGGAGATTTCACTGAGTCTAAAAATAAGTGTATTGTTATCTTAAGTTTACCATCAAAGTTGCTGAAAGATACCACCATTCTGTTCTTCTCCAAAACAGCAGCCCAATAGGTCTCTGAGTTTGACGGTGTATGGTAATGAAATAAGTAAATTTGAATTCTAATTGACTCAAACTGAAAATTGATCTCCATAATATCTGGTCTTATAGGGCATATTTAGATTATCTTGCCTTGAAATGAACAGACCAGAGTTTCTTCTAATGCAGAGTTGGGATGCCATCAAAGCTTGGGCAACTGGAGGACTGATCCAGAGTCAGTATATCATCACTCTGATCATGTATTATGCCTTTATGTGGAAGGAAAACTGAATGAAGTTTCATGAAAACAAACAATGAGGAAACAAACAAAATGAGGAAATGCTCAGCAAGGAGATACTTTGACATTTTCAAGAATGCCTGTTTTCAGAGTCTACCTGTCTGCTTCTCTCCTAGGGTGATTTGGAGGGACAATGACATGCCCTATAGGGTCCACATCCACAGAGGAAAGTAATGTCCTCCCAAGCACAGTCCAGACCTGCTCCCTTTCGTTATCCTCACCAGACAAAGGAACTTCTTGGACCAAAGCAAGAGGAAGCAGCGCTTTACAGGGATGTGCTCCCCACTCCCACCTTTCTTAGGGGCTCGAGCTCTCGAGCTTTCTGGATGGGCTGTGTGTTAGGGACAGTGGATGCTTTGGCAAGTCCTTTTCCAGGGCTGGGCTCCTGAGCAAGTGGGGAGCAGGTGTTTTCTTTAAGCGAATTTGTTGGGCAAGGTGATTTCCTCTTTTGCATAGGAATCTGAACTCCATGGAGAAAGAGGCTGATTTCTTTCTTCTCTAAGACAGCGGTCCAGAATCACCTCCCTTCACTCAGCCCAGGCTCTCTCCCACCTGCCCCCTCAAAAGAGAGGGGAATCATCAGCAGTAACAGGCAGCAGCTCCATCGAAGTAGCCTCAGCAGCGAACCTTGACTCCTCACAGGCACCAACACTTAACTAACGCTTCCTGTTGAAGTTATGGCACGGTGTGACAAGAACAAAGTACTTAGGGGGCCAGAAAGTAAGCAAGCAACCAAAAACCTAAGACTGTGGCCTCAGTATTATATCACGCGGACAGGCAAGTGGACTTTGGGGTCCTATTTTAGGACTTCTTCTAGGTTCAGTTATAGTACTGGGAACAGAAACCAGCTCATAGCCTTATTCTCTTCACTAACCAGGAGGCAACATCGGTCTGGAGGGAGAGAGGGAGCATGTGTCAGGACCTCCCTTCAGACCGGCACTCCTGCTTTCTTGTAAAAATGGAAGTTGCTTTTCGCCAGCAGGGAAAAGGAAAACCGTGTCTAATAAATTGTTCAGTGTAAACACCAGCAAATTCATTATTCATAGTTGTTTAATGAAAGTTTTATGTTAACAAATCTTTTTTCAGTGGATGGCTCATAAACTATTTGCTGCCTGTTCCTGTCTTTTTGCCTCTTCAATTCACTAGGTCACATTCATTGCAGGTGAAGCTTTGAAAAAAGAAAAAATAAAGATGTGAAGTGAGTCAGTGTTTTTTTGAGCACTCACTAGATATAAGATGCCTTGTGCTCCATCTGATTCAGCTCCATTATTCATTGCTTGAAATTTTTTGGAAGGAGAAGCATGTTTAAAATGTCACTTACAATATGAAAATTTGTTTTAATACAATTTAGTCTGAACATTTATGGTACTTGCAGTGTTCCTATCCGTGCATATGAACCTTTTCTTTCTATAAATAGGAGAAGAAAACTGCATTTCGTCCAGCTCTTGTCTTCAGTGAGAGTCTCACGACTTTTATTAAGTCTGTGTTTGCAGAGGTCATTATGAATAACATTGTGTTGAAGCTGCAGTCAGAGATAAGAGGTTTATACGTGGGATCACTAAGTAAGGCCTGGCCATGGTGATTTGCACCAGTTTCAGCATTTTACTCCATGTTTTCAGTGAGCTGACTCTGTCAGAATGACTTCTCCAAGCCTGACACTTCCTCTGCTTGGTGTTATTCTGGGAGCAGAGTACATGCACCCACCAGGTTCAACAAGGAGTGCTTCATCCACTTCCAACTCTTTCTTTGTCCTCACAACATTAACAGCCACTGCATTTTAAAGCAGGCTGCATTGTTGATTATCAGGACTTTGTGGATGTTGAGGGATCCATTTGCAAGCTTGAAATTAAGCACATGCAGAAGTCTCAAACCGTTAGCTTTTCACTGGACTTCAGGTGTGGGTAAATAGAAATTGAAACTGTACGCCAATGTACAAATTAAGACCTTTTATTTGAAGAAAGTATTAAAAATATTAAAAATCCATAGTATGAGTGAGGAAGATTAGATCTGTTTCCTTCCAAAAAATGTAGTCCAACAGCTTTACTCTTCCATTTAGAAAAAAACCCACATTCCTCTCCATGGTATGTGTTGTATTTAATATATCTGCGAAGCCCAGCATAACAAATGACCGAGATAAATAACCTTCAGTCGATAGAGAGACCTGCTGTTGGAAGGAGGTGCTGTAATCACAGCTGGCTACAGCTCTGCAGCACCCTGCAGGCAGTCTGGAGGTACAGACCCAGGCTGTGTCCCCACTGGCAGCTCTGCCGCACCAAAGCAGGGACAAGGAACCCGACAGAGTCTCGCCTGCCCTTCATCTGCTTCACTTTTCCTAGTGGCCCCACTGCTTATTTCAGATGTGCATGCTTTTTTGTCTAGCTACCTAATTATTTTCTTCATGAAAATGCTATTTAGGAGCCCAGCAAGCAGGGAGGGGAGAAAAGGATGGTGACAGTGAGGGCACCAGGGGAGGAAGGGCTGTACCACCACAGTGTTTCTGCCAAAGCCTCGGCCGCCTATCCAGAGAGACAGGTTCAGTCTCCATGCATCTTCACTGACGCTTCAGACAGAGCAGGATGGCCAAATGACAAATGGTCACCCCTTTCTGGAGAAGTCCCCTTTCTGCTCTCGGTGCAGGACTGGTTGGGGGGGTGGGCTGCTGCCGCTTTCCTGGATGTGCAACTTGCTCGATTTGTTCCTGCCAAGACCAAAGGCTCCATCACTTGCCCCAGTTCAGGCTGCCAGACTAGAAGTCTCGAGTTACCTGTCTGCAACCTCAGTCTGCTCTATTGATTTTAAATACTAGCAATATTTATTGCAGCAAACAGGGCAAACATGCTGCCATTATTGTCCAGAAGAGATCTAAACAGTCATGAATACCTTTTTGTCCAAGGCTTCTGGAGCTGTTGTTTTAGGGTGCCTGCTCCCCTGGGACACTTGCAGGCACAGTCAGCTTTCCCGAATGATTTTAAATTTATTATAACTGTTGTGGTTGCCTCCACTTCATGAAATAGCTGATTTGTTAATGGCCCTCCTGCAGAATAGTACAGCCTAAGGCATGAGCTGAGCCTGGCTGGGTTCACTCGCTGACCCCCTCGCCTCCTGTCTCTGTTGCAAGACAGACCAAGGCCCTCTCTGCTTGAGGATCCTGAAGCAGGACACAGCAAAGCCTGGGGGTACCTCGCAAATGCAATTAGGGGTACTGAAGAAGAGCTTGTCCATTTGAGCACCAGTGAGTGATGACCTCAATATGGGCACTGTGGCTGGGCCTCTGCGATGATGCAAAGGCTTGGTAAGTTCACTCAGGTGCCAGTTTAAATTAGATTTTCAGCAGCTGCACGTATGCATTTTTCTCTCTCAACTGATGAGAGCTGCAATGTAACAGAGACTCTGAAGCTGGGTGTTTAAGTTCAGCAAGTGAGGGAAAATGTTGATATTATTCAGGAACTGATTGGTGTCTGCCAATATCTAGCACCACTGGCTGGGGTTTGGTGGAATAACTGAGAAAACATGTTGAAAATGTGACAGCCAGTGAACGCATTCTTCTTGATTGCTTCAAATTGGATAGTGTTTGCACAGATGGGGCACCTACCCTGGCTGGCAGGAGTACTGGTTGTGTCGCTTTGCTAGAAAGGGTTTTGTATCAACAGGCATCCAAAATACCATTTTATTGTCATCGGGAGTCTCTTTGTGCTAAAGACCTGGATTTCTCCGGAGCTCTAAACCTGTTTGTTTATTTCATCAACACGATACTCATGCATGCGCTAAATCAACATTTCTTACAAATGTGAACAGGAGGAAATGAATGCTCCTCTGCAGTGTTAGGTAACTGGTGCAGGAAAAGAACCTTCAAAACTTTTGGAAACAAAAGAAACAAGTGGCTTTTGGAAGGCAAGAGTGAATTCATGAATCACAGCAAGCTGCTTAAAGACCAGGATTAGGTACTGAACTGGCTTCCTTAACAGGCATTACATTTTGTCTCTACAGGGGAAAGACTGTCTTTATGTTATGATGTTTAGTGGCCTTTTTCGTTATAAAACCAATTAAAAACTCTTGTCTCATAATAATTTGGACGGCTTTCTTTTAGAGCAGTTAGGAGTAAATAAAAGGGTTATAAATCAGGAGATCTATGCTGCAATGTCATCAGTTCTGGGCTTATATGGGTGAAGTTTTGAAGAAAAGACCGCTGTGGCCATTTAGTAATCCTCTTGCTGAATTTATAATTGGAAATGTTGAAATTCAAAACTATAGTTGGGCTTGACAGGGAACTGCAGTTCATCCCTACTGGTGAAGGCCAGTGCTGTCTTGAGTCGAGGGCCAGGTGGGTAGGTGCAGCCCTGGCCTCACCAGGGCTCAGTGCAGCTTTATTCCCAGAATAAATGGCACTACGTGGGAGAGATCGCCCTGCCCTGACCTGGGCTAAAAAAGAATCATTTTACCCTCGTTCTGATGAATTCATCTCTTTTGGAGTGCATAATTACCACTGAATTTTTAAACAGCTGTAACACATAATATTAATGCCTGAAGAGAACAGCAAAAGAGCATTTCCAGGGAAACAAACCACCACATTTCTCTGCTCACTGCCACAATGGGCTGATATAAAACTAAAGCTGGTTGAGAGCTAACGGGGTTTAGAAACCAGTCAAAACTGAGAAATACATTTACAAATGGACGGGATCATACAGTGGAGTAAGCCTGTAGATAAAGGCAAGAAGCTTTACCGTCTGTTTCCCATCTCATATTCCCAGCACATCTGCACCACTTTATCACCCTAAAACTGGCACATGGGGGGAGGAAGCCAGAGCAGAGATAGTAGGAATGCAAGAAGTGCCAGAGCTGGAGCTAGAAACCAAAGGATGGGTGGCAGAAGCAAAACTGCGGGTCCAGTTTTGCACACACACATCAGAGATGTTCAGGTTTAAACACCTACCCGTGTGGTGAGTAGCTCTGGTGGTGGCACCTCTACTTAGAGAAATGAATAGGAAGAACACGGCAACAGAAAGCAGAGGTAGACCCAGCTCTGTCTCAGAGCTTTATTTATGAAGGCACTTGGAAGATCTCATGCTGAACAGGCACCTTCCTGGGGTCTGTGGAGCAGTACAGGGTGTTCTTGTGCAGAGGCAAAGGTTTGTGACAGATACTCGAGTGAGGGGAGGGCCCAATTGCAATGCAACACTGCTCTGCAGATCCCAGTACAGGCAGTCTCCAGGCCACAGAGACCCTGCTAGAAATGCTAGTTTTTAACCAGTCCATTGTGCTGAACCAGTAGCCAGAAATTCATTCTTTCCCTATTTCCTCAGTTCTGGCTCAGGACCACTGAATAGCTCAAAAACATCACAGTTCAAGTTAAGTTCCGGTTCAATTGAAGGGGAGGGTGGGGGTGGGGAGGTGTCAGAGGGGAAGCATTTCAGATTGATGTATGGTTCAGATTTAGTACAACTCTTTGAGCATTTTTCTCTGAAATTCGTATTATAATGCTTCTGGTGAAAAAAACCCAGAACCTGGATACTGCAACATAATGACACACGCATTGCGGTTAGATACATCCTGATCCAAGTCTGACTGATTATAACTGCAGTGGAGAACTTCGGCCAGTGTAGTTTAATAAACTGCGCAATAGGACAGTGGGCAAGGTGATGGAGCTGTTAGCAGCAAGAGACGATAAATCTTTTTTTTTGAAATGGGAACTAACTGACAACCGTCTCTGTCTCTAGTGTATTACAGGTTATTTCATCTGCTTCTTCCTACAGACATGACTGAACAAAGATCACATCAAATAAATGATTCAAAGTTAGCTGCTGCAAAAGGAAGCTTTTCACTGCCTGAAACCCGGTGCTGAATCCTGGGCCATGGTAGGTGTGCTCCCTGCAGCACGTGGGAAGGGTCGCACAACGATGGCATTGCATGGTGTTTCAAAGGTTTGTGTAGCTCATTATTCTGTTTCCAGCAGCGGCTGTAAGGGGATAGCTAAGGAAAAACATACAGTCAGGCCAGGCACATAGGTTACTTTGCCCTAGCAATCTCCCAGCCTGTAAACAGAGAAACATCCATTCTTCGGGGCCTCTAAAACCACAGCCTTGGCATTGCTGGCACGTTGTTCTGGCTACCTGAGGCAGGGGTCTCAGGACCTGCATGTGAAATCAGAGTCACTTGCGAGGCAGAACATAACGGCTTGAGCACATTTGCGTGTCAGTGTGTCTAAATGGCATCACACAGAAGTCAGCTGTATCAGCAGAGATTGCACCTCTACGTTTCTGCATCTAAAATGAGCAGGAGCAGGAACCCAAAGAAACAGTATACTTTGTACCACATTGGATGTGGTCTTGGGAGCGGGGATAAGATTTTCTCCTTTACAGGTACATGCCCAAGCCACTAGGGTATAGATCCAGACTCCTGCATGGCATTTTGTCTCCTGCATCCTCAGAGGCTTTTTTTCTGTGCACTGTCAGGATTTCAAGAAGGGAGAAAGAAAGAACACATCTTAGTTTAGCCCACACCTGAGGGATGGGTAGCATCTATCTAGGGCCACCTAGGGCACAAGGAGGACCTGAAACACATTCTTGCATTTCCCATGTTGATCAGTCTAACCTGTGCAATATTGTATAAAGCAGAGTTGAGAAGCAAGAACAGTTTTCCTACTCCCCATTTTACAGAAAAGAAACAGCCATGCTTCATAGGAAGTCTGATATGGAGAGCAAACGCTACAAGTGTCCCCACTGGGCATCATTGCAATGCCTAAATTCTGGGCTACCTCAGGCTTGGGCATAAACAAGGTGCTAAAAGGATTGGTGCTGTCAGGTCTGGGTCTGTTCTGGGTCATACAGTAACTCTCAGGAACCTGAAGGTCTATGTGCAAACTGTTTCCAGCATTTATAAACCCACTGTTTGAGTAAGGGTTTTTGTATCTCAGTTCTGGCTTCTGAAAGCTCTGTCCCACCTAAGCCTTACTTCAAGCACCCTTAAGAATACTACTCTGCCACTGAGCTTGTTCTGTATAAATCTCAATGTTGATAAAAACTGTTCATATTACGTATTTATGTTGCAGTTGTAAACAGGCTTCCATTTTGACCACAGTCTATGTCCACAATTACACAAAAGAAGGTTACTTGGGTTTTTTTTTGTGAAAATAAACTTAGTATCTGCAGCAAATTCAAAGCCAGCCACAGAAAGGTAGCCTTTGTTTGAACCATGCCATGATTGACTTTGCAATTATTTCTTTCTTTGCGTTCTTGGAAAACACGCATTTATTTTCCATACCTTCCCTTTCCACAGAGCAGCCATGTACTTGAGGCGATGAGTACTTAGTAATGCCTTTATGAATCATAGCTCATGTATTAAGGCTGTGTCCAGCCCATGACTTAGGAAGGAAAGCCAGAAGATAGAGGCAGTGCGTACGGCCTTGTTAACTCGTCGTGAATGAAAGAGCCAGGAAGAGTTACTGAGGTCTTAGCTTGTGACCTGTGGCTGCTTAAGCAGAAATTGCCCGTGGAGACAGAGGAGAAGAGACCTGTCCGCTCTCAGGTTGGTGAGACACACTACAAAACTGAGCTTTAAAAAGAAGGGACTGAGAAAAATAGGAGGAGGACTTAATTTAGTTTAAAAAAATGGTACCCGAGTTACGCTGACGTCCAGACAGGTCATTTCTGAAAGAGGTTCCTGGGGTTTCCACATATGTCAGATCATTCTAGCCCTAAGCCTCTTGAAAAACATTTAAAAACTTGGATTTTCTGAAGCTGGGGGTGGGAGGTTTGTTTAAGTGCCAAAATTCACAGGTTAACAACTATGGCCTTTTGGGGAGGATGACATTTTTAAAAATGCTAAGACAGTGGCAGCCCTTTTTTGCCCTGCTATCTATGGGATGGGCAATCAGGGCATCCGCACGCTGTTCTTAAGACCTCAGACAGAACCTTCACCTTTCCCTATAGGCAGTTTTAGATACTGGAGAAGAAGTCAAACCTCTGAGCTTGCTGCGAAGAGTTAGAGGAGGGGGAGATACAGGGAAAATAATTCCTAAACATTTGGAGTGCTGGAGACATTACCAACTGAAATCTGGTAGATAAATGTGAGTAAAATGTAGCAAGTAACATGTTGAGTAGAAAGCATTTACTATTATGTTTAAGTGCTTGCAGAAGGTCTCTTTGTTGTTATATTTACAAGGAGCACTTTGCGTACAGGACATCAATCTCTTGCGGAGCTAACACATTACTGTGATAGAAATAGTAAATTATCAACAATATGGATCAGGTAGGGGGGCTCTCAGCAAAAGGAATTTACCTTTATCACACAAAACGAAAGAGGAAAACCTATTTTATACCTTTATGTCTTTGTCAGCCCACATGACAAGAAGGCAGTTACCCCTGCTGCTAGATGCCTTTGACAACATTGTAAAAAGGCATGCGTAACAGAGCCAGCTACCTCAGGGATTAAATAGTCTGAATGTTTCATTTCAAAGGATAGTCGCATTCATCTCCCCTTCCTGGCCCCCCTACCCCAAAACCTGAGCAAGTGGAAGGGCTGGAGGGCGGGAGTGCTCTGGAGGTCAAGACATTGACACTCTTTTGGACCAAGGCAACAGCATCCCTTTGAAGATGTTTAAATCACTGGGGCGTGCTTTACCTTGCATGCTTTTGCAGGCAATTGTTGTAGCAGTAGCAGGTGGGAAATTAAGAGGGGTCATAGATAGGCAAGTCATATTTTTTTTGCTTTCCAAGGAACAAAAATACACACACACACACACACACCCAGCCTTCACCAGAAAAGTGGTGGGAGGTGAGGGTAATCCAGCTGAAACTCAGGCCTGTGAAGTCAGGGCACCTTCAGTACATCTCACGCTTGCACTTCCATGAAGACTTGCCTCACCTCCGGACTGCACACAGATTTTGAAGCTCCCTCGTTGGGTGAGCTCCTGGGCTTCCAGATCTGAGCTCACACTGCTGTCTCCCATGGTCTTAGCTGACGTGAAACTTGCACTGGTACCAGTCGGCCTGGATGGATGCTCAGTGCTCACCTTCAGCCACCCCATTGCCCACAGTGACTGGTACTGATGTCTGGCAGTGGTCTTTCTTTGCAGATCCAAAACCAATGCACGGCACAGATTTATTGGGCCCATGGCAGTAGATATGAATGGAGGAGTGCAAAACTACCCTAAAGGTGGAGAACCGCTGCAGAGACAGATACCACTACCTTTCTCTCCCCACTGCTTTACCTGCAGCAAAGACTATGCAGTTGAAACTCACCCTGTACACCAAGATATCCTGATTTAAGACCTGAACCTTGCAAGGGCTTTCATGGGCAGGAGCTAGAGGGAAGGGTCTGATTTTTCTATGAACTAGCTCTATCCACTTGTTATGGGCTGTGCGGATTCCTTGTTCTTGCTAATAACAGAAAGAGTTTTCTCATAAATATTTACTTGCATATATTACCTAATCGTTTTGAGAGACTGATAGAGGAAATAGGAGAATGCCAGTTTTGCTTTATTTTGATATTGCTTACGTTATATATGTATGTACGTGTGGACTAATGCTAAAAGAACAAAGGGCGTGGTCTAAATTAATCTCACATTTTGTCCTCCTAAAATTGCCTCCATGAGAAAATTTGGGCCCATGCTGAAGTTTTCTTTTTTCTATGGTGTAGCCTTGTTGTTTCACACAGTACAGGGTTTTGTTGCTTAATTATATCTGAGTTTTGTTAACTGCTTAGTTAAGGTGTGGGAGATCTTGTACAGTTTCAATATATTTCTGCAGGGAAGGGAGAAATTGTTACATAATCCATTAAATTGCTAAAGTTTGTAGAAGACTGCAGACACAGAACATTGTATTCAAGTTATCCAGATGTTACTTATGTCTCCATTTCCAAAGATTTGCATGACTCCAATTTATTTTACCAGAGGCTGTACAGTTAAAATCTCACACACAGGTTTGAAATCCTCTAACAATAAAAGAACTGAGCTAAATTTCTATTGTTGTACCATGATTGCAGTTCACAGGTCACAGAGGGTTGCTAAGGAAGCAGAGTTTGAGCATTGTGAGTAAGACAAAATGAGAATTTCCAGCTTTCACTCCGCAGTTGTCTTTCTTGTCTGAAAAGAATTGGAATTGTTATTGTAATGAGCCTTAAAAAATTATTAACTGTGCTTTTTCTCAATTACTTTGAATATGGAGACAAAAAATAAAGAAATGTGCCAATCCAGTCCCTGTGCTTAAGAAACAGGACTGTTACATATTCCGTATGTGACCATAGCCGGGATTTCACGGTTATGCAGCTGACCAAAACAGTTTCTGACCTCCGGGTAGTCAGGCTGTCATCTGGCAGATTTTTATTCCCTACCCTAGGTGGCTCTGTGTTTTGCTAATGCTCCTTACAAAGCACCTGTGAATTGTCAAGTGCTTCAGTCAGCAGTTTTGGAAGCCAGTCAGCTGAGGAGGGAAGAAGAAGAACATATGGGAATGTATATAGCAATCCCTCAGTATGGAGTCCTCAGGAGGCAAATGCCATTTTAGAGGCAGTCACACAAACCAGCTCACCCAGGGACGGTACGTTAACATGACAGCATCCTAAATTTGGGGTAAAATAATCAGGTATCAGAAACTTCAGGGTAGATATAATTTAGCCCAGGCTGTTTCTAATGTGGAGACCCTACATGCCTCACCAGTTGAAATAATCCCTATGTCTGCTTTCTCGACTTCATTAGCAGCATTTTATGGCAGGGATAAACATAACCTTTCTCCAGGTTGACCACTGAGATTCAGACCACTTGGGGCACGGATTGTTATATTTACGTATGTTCTGTGTCCAAGTCTGTGAGCCTATGTAGAGTATACTTGTGAAATGTATTTTTGTTAAGGAACACTGTGGTTTTTGAAGATGAAATATTTTCCTGCTACAACCTCAAGGATGTTTTCACCCAGAAATTTGAGTTGTGAAGTAAGGACTAATTAATTTCTAATCAGAAAAAATTAGAATGGAAAACTTGACCTTTTCAGACAGAAAATGCACATTTTGTCATAGTCTTGTTTTTCAGAACATCCAGAAGTTTTTGGTTCATCCCAGTATGAAACGAAAAAAATAATTTGAAGCCTTAAAGTAACTTCAAAATTTAGTATTTAGCTTTAAGATTTAGTTCCATTTAGCTCTACAAATGCTTTTTGCACTCCCATAGATACAAAAATCCTTATAATAGCAAAGATTATGATAATAACAACACAAAAACTATAAAAGGCATGTTTTTTCCGTTTCCGGAACAGAAGGATTCATTCAGAGGTCTTATACTTGCTGTGAAAGTGATACAGGAAAAACCACCCACAAGTATTAAGAGAGCTGTCCTATTTGACAGCAATAAAGCTGTCAAGGTCTGCTGTCTCACAGCTCACTTGGGGAAGCTTTAGTCTGAAGATTCCTGACTCATTAACATGCAGATTATTGATATTATAGCCTTGTTGTAGCTCTCTGCATGAGAGCATCTGCACCATGATTCCTCACTTGACCACACAATAAGTTCTCATCTATTCTGTCCAGGTTCTTGGAACAGACCCTTTGTGCCGGAGTGCGCCCCCAGCACCTCATTAAGGGACACATGTAACATCTGCACAGATTGTTCTCTGTCCTCTCCTAAGGAGGACATGTGGATGCAGTAAAGTGTTCTGTTATGGTGGGACTTCCTTGACATTTTTCAAATAAAACCTTATGACCTTAGGTATAAAAAAGGTGAAGTGAATTTTAATGCACTGGAACATGATCCACCAAAAAAACAAACCAAGTTCAACCCCAACTTCTTTTGGGTTGTGTAAAAAATTTCCATAGTTAGTAGCATCCTTTCTTTTTTATCTGCTACTTGAAAGAAACAATCCCAAAGGGGGTTTTTGCATATTCTTTTTTTTTAACATAGCTTAAACCTGTTGGGTCAGAGACCTGGACTGCTAGTTCTTACTCTTATTTGCTCACAATGCTCAGAAGAAACTTTTGCAAGCTGAATGGGCACACTTCCTGCCCAGAGGAATATGGATCAATGTGAAAAATTAAGATAATATTGCTCATTTTACATAACAGGAAGGAAAAATCATGGGCCTCTGGGTATAAAAGCCAGCCTTTCCTTGGGGTAGTGACTTTTACCTTGTCCACAGAACAAGGTGACACAGACAGGACAGGAAGGAGTGTGGCTGTAACCCTGCTCCATTCCCATCCTGTCGTGCCCTGCCTAGGAGGACCACCAAGTGTTGGGAGAAAAATGAACCCTGGACCATGTAGCAAGCAGAGGAACAGCCTCTAAGGTCCATGCAAGTTTCCAGATAGACTCTACAACTTTTTGTTTGGGGACTGCTCCCTGGCTTTGCCCAACTGGCTATGCCTACGCAGCATGCCTAAGCCCACTGCTGTGCTCTGTTTTTGTTATTTAACTTTATCAATTGTTGTGATCCTTTCCCAACTACCTTTTCTAGAGGCCTTATGTGAACTCTTTAGAGAAGTTGTGTTATTAACTTCATCAAAATTTATAGGTAAAATCAGACAAAATGCCATTTAGCTACATTTTCCATCTACCTACTGTGGATAAAATATTTTCAGAGAGGTGGATATAACAAGTATTTGAACAAGCTATGTTAGTTTTCCAGAGGATCAGACACTCTTGAGAGACAAGTGTCCTCCTACTTAAAGATACCATCCTCTCCTTAAATAAGATTGGATGACACAGAAACATTGTGTGTCATTAGCTCTTTGTATGTTCCCCTGTAAGGGAAGAGGTTTGGATTGGGGACAACAGTTGACTGGATGAAGGAAGCGTTTCTATTTGAAATTCCCAGGAGGCTAAAATATTAAAGGAAGAAAATACAGAGCCAGTCGAAGCAAAAAGAAAAGAGGAACAGGAGAGGATTAACCGAGGAATAAAGTAGAAAGTCCTCAACCACATGTATTTGTTTTGGCACTCAGCACTAAATAGAAATACTAAAATCTTTACGAAACACACTTGAAAGATGTTGAAAAGAACTCATATCACCATTACAGTATGAAGCCAGATTATTTCCTCCAGCACTCTCAGGAAAAATCTTTCTCTCCCATCTCGGCAGCTACATCTCCTCCATGCTCTAGATAGCACTCTGTATTTGAACAAGACCACAGTTACCTGCAGCTGCAAAAAAAATGGGCCTAAACAGCACTCCGTGCCTTTCTCCAAAGTAAAACTCCTTGATTTACTTTCAAAACAAAAGTATTTCAAACTCTGAAGAAACTAGCTACATCCTTATAAACATAAGCATCCTCTGTAAAAAGAGCATCTGTTTGGGTCTGTTTGACACGGGTACAGAAATGAACCAAGCTGGCTCAAGAATAGCCACCATCTGAGAAAATCAAGAGAAGTGATGGACAAGAGTGCATGATGGACAGCCTCACAGCTGAGTTGGTACTGGGTACGTAAGAGTTGGGTCAATATTCCCCATGAGTGCTCCTGCTCGCGCGTTGCTCCAGACGTATCTCGCAGCCCTCACCGGTTCTCTGTGCTTGTCTCCTTCCATTGCCTGATCAAATTAATTACACAGGGCGTGGACAAAAGCAAGGCAGAAGATGACCTTATGTCTGTGTGCACACCCCAGTAGTGTTGTGTCCTAGGCACACCTAAGCTATAGTAAAGAGCCTGCTACATTTTTTGTTTGTTTGTTTTTAAGACATAGCAGAATTCATTTGGCCAAATTAGAGCATCACTAAGGCACATGTTGATGTCTGAACTACCCTTTCTAGTCTTTCTTAGTGGTTTTAGTGGAGAGAAATGACTGATTCTCACATGACAATCATCTCATCCTAATGCAGATGTCTAAAACTGTTCCATAAAAATGCCTGTTTCTCTTCTTGGTTTCCAAGGCTGTTCAGGGTGTCTGACTTCAGCAAAGACCTACACCACAAAGGCTGAAATTTAGCTGCAGAACTGTAAGAAACCAAAAACATAAAAACTCCACAAAAGGATACAAAAGACATGCAGAGGTTCAACAGAATACTAGATAGCAGAATTATAATTTCAAATACGGTTAAGCATGTGGCTACTTATTTAAAACTCATGGTTTCTGGTTCTCCATGTAACTTAGTGAGAAGCCTACCAGTGCGCTCTGCAGGAGCTGGGCTAGGCCAGAATTAGTTGCACCGCCTCCGAAAGACAGCAGTCAGTCATCCACCAAAGGCAGGCTGGCTCAGCAAGATATGATGGAGAACCACTTAAAAGCATATTTTTTCTCCAATGAACAAACTCGATAGGATGATCTTCGTCCTTCCCCTCACATCGCCATGATAGATACCCATTTTTGTGGATACGATTAAAAATTGATTGAAAGTACCTTATCACTTTCTTCTTTCTTTATAATAGAGTAGAATTATTTACTCAGACAGGTGTTGTTCTGCTAGAGGTCAGACCTCCAATCACTGGCTTTCTGTGTCATAAAAATAATCAACATTCGTGTCATGATGTGTCACTAGGATCTCTCTCCTACAGATTTCAAAGAACAAAACAATCTTGTAGCTTTACACTCTGATCCTCTTTGTCACTCTAAGTTATTCTTATGATGGGTCTTAGCTTTACTGTTGGAAAGAAATGGCACCATGTGATAACGGGTTATAAATTGTGATGCTCACGTATTAATCTTCTGGCTATCATCTCTCCCCTCCCCTTCAGTTTGAAGGGTTAATATATATGTTGTAAACATTTTGCCAGAATGAAACTTGTCATAAAACCTGCGGAGTGAAATATCCATGTAAAAGAAATATGAAAACAGGGAAGTAGCTAGTTTGGGACTTCCCTCCTCCCACCTTATTTACTCAAAACCCAAATTTGAGTTAAATGATTAATGATTTAACTATTTCTGTATAATGAATTATTTTAATCTCAGGATGCAAAACAAAAATACACCCGTGAATACATTAGTGTTTCCAGGAGCTTATAATGCTATACTGATTTGTATGTATGTATGCGTATGTATATGTGAGTATATGTATATATACATACATACATACGTATATAATTTGTATAGTTAATCAGGAATGTAAAGTTTAAAATGGTTAAATGGTTAAAATGGTCTTCCAAAGAGCTCCTGAAGTCTGGGGAGTCATTTCGGATTTGCTGGGTATCATTAAAGGTAAACTTTGGGTGCTCAGCACTTCAAGTATCTCAACTTTGCGTGTACTGAGCAAACTTATTTGCGCAGCAACTCTTTCTATGGATCACTGGATTTGAGCAAAAGATTTCGCTACTGTGAATTTCATGCCCAGCTACTTTTTCTGTGTCCATTTTCTTCCACTGAGACATGGTTTTAGCTTCCCAAACAGGCCAGCTTTTCTCTGATGGTGAACAATAAATATGAAAGTCTCTTGTGTTTCTTTGCATTGACTAAAGTGGATGCTAAACTTCAGCTCCAAAGAAAAAACAAATGACCAGGGTAGTAGGCTGATAGATATCAGATTTTTAAATCCGTGAAGAATTTATCTTTCCCGGTCTGTTTGCCTATTTAAATGTGATTTGCATTAGCTCCAGATAACAGTAACCATTGTAGGCTGCAGGATATCTGCAACATACACGTGAGATGGCCCTCTGGAGTCCTGTATAATCAATGGCAAGATACACGCACTTTTAGGGAGAGATTAATCTAAATTACACATAGAAAATCACCCAAGGGCTGTCTCTTTTTAACTCTAATATCAGAAGAGTCTGAGGGGCTACCTCACCTATAAAAATTTTAGAAATTCTTAAAAAAACAATTCATAGTGCATGTTAACAGCTTATCCTCTGAACACACAACTAGCATAATGAAGCTGCATGACAAACCTGACAACAAAACCCAGCAGCTCTCACACCCTAAGGGAAACACAGCACCTGCTCTGGAGCGTCCCCGCAGAGCCCCATGGACCTAGTGAGAGACAAGTTCCCAAAACATGGCCTTCAGTGCTGTTATCTTGCCAGCAACTTTTCCTTCATGCCGGTGAAACCTCCCTTCATGCACTTTTGCTCTTGGCTACGGCAGCTGGGTAGTACTGACAAGGTGGTGGTTTCTTGTGTAAGTTGGTCATAGGTCACTTCAGGATTTCTGATTTTGTACAGAAACCAGTTGTGTGAGACAGGAGGAAGCATTAAAATTCAGTTTTTCTGTCTCTCATTGTCTCCTATACAACACAGCCTTCATTTGTCATATAGTGCATGAGGCAGCATGTTAAGAAAAGAAGGAAAAAAGGTGTATCTCTGCCTAAAAGAACAGAATAGAGTGTTCTTCACACCAAAAGTGACAGGGCATGGGTTCTGCTTCAGTTCCGTGCTGCATGAGGGAGGCAGAAAGTTGTGTGATTGCACTAGACCTTCAGGTTTAAAGTTTTTCTGGCTCCCTGTGGTTTGTCACTGTGACCCAGGGAGCTCCAACAGGTCCCAGCCTTGGGGTCTCGTCCAAAGCCCTTTTGATTCTTTCAAAAGGTCCCAGTGGACAGAGTGCCAGTTGACTGACACACACTCCCCTTACAGCTCCAAGCCATGGGAATGACATTTCCAAGGCGGTCCTGTCTCCACAGGTGGGAGGCTTCACTCAGTGTGCATGAAAGAAGAGACATAACCTAGGAATGATGTAAGCACACTGCTGATACTGAGTGAAATGTCATGATTTGGGTGGGATACTGGACACCCTAATATTATGGGCAGCTCTTTACTATATGTAGAACAGATTTTACAGTTGTCATGAACTGCTCATCTAGTAAGCTGGGTTAGTGATTAAGTCTTTGGGAATTCAGCAGCAGAAGTGGGACACATTGAGGCTTGTGGCCAGAGGCTGCTCTGAGATGCACTAGTGCACCATCATTTATGTCAGTGAGGGAGCTATGGAAGAACTGGAAGCAGAAGGTGAGCCTAAGACTTCTGAAGAACTGACTCTGCTCCGGAGGTGAAGAGTTACCTTGTCTCTAATGTCAGTGCTGTAGGGGGAAGGAAAGCAAATAGGGAAGGAGGAGAGGAAAGAGCACGAAGGAGCAAATGTGGAAGGAATGCAAGTAGATAAAACAATGCTGGAGGCCAGGTCCCCTTACCTTTACCTTCTTTCTCACATCAAAGTACCTGGTGTTAAAAAAATGACTGTATGGACTGAGGCAGGCAGGGAAAACTTGGGGGGGGATGTCACTGAAGCAGAGAACGTGTTTCGCAGGCTGAATTCAGAGCAAAGGTGGAGAGCGTTAGCTGTACAAGTCGTGCCGTGACTTGTGATGAGGGAGTGGAGCAGTCAGGTCCTACAGGACGTGTTCAGTTTCTGCTTTTCTTTCTCTTTTGGAGTATATCAGTGACAATTGTATATTAAAAGTGCGGCAGTGCACCTCTCTCTTGCGCAAGTTTTGGGTGGATTTTTCTCAAAAAAGAGCTAATATCTTTTCTGAAAGACAGCTCCCACCAGTAGCTTCCTAGCTCCATGCTGAAACACTGTATTAGTCCAAAATTGGAGGTGAATCATGTCCACTGTTGAATCTACATCACTACTTCCTGCATTATTTTGGATTCTTGAAAGAGGTTTCAGAGCCAAATACAATCTCGGCTCAGTTCACCTTACTTTGTAAATCTAATGAAGTCAGAGCTGGAGAAAGCGCGGCAGCTGGCTCCACCACTAAACCACACATGCTTGTCACAGGGCTGAATTATCGAGCATCGGCTTTGGTGTGACATCCGTCAGGGTAATGCACTCACCATTTTATCCAAGATGCTGCACGGGGGGCAGTGCTCCACGCATGCTTGCCAGCCTCCTTTAAGTCTTATTGATTGACTATTGTCTGCAAACCAGGCAGCAGTCAGAGTGCTGATTAACCAAAAGATTTTTAATTACCACTTCTCTTGAAATTTTTAGCAGCAAGGACAGAGGTGGAGGTTTCACAGTGACCCCTCTTCAGGGACTAATTGGAAGAGCTGATGGAGTGATGCCAGATCAATGCATTGGGTTGCTCCTATTCAATGACTTGAGGGCCTCCATAATTCTCTGCTGGAGTACAGGAACTGAAAAGCAGGCCCAATGGCTCTTCTGTTTGTGTTAAACAGGCATCAGACTGTAACTCTTCGGGAAGTTCCCATACCTTTCAACTTGAGTCTGAATTTAGTGATGCTTTTGTCAGTGTTTTCAAGGTGGAAAGAAAGGTTTCAGCTATTGCATTTCAAATTCACATATGCACGTTCCTGTAGCCTCAGGCCAGAGACTGCAAAGAATCTGTAAAATGGTGAATAGGAGATGGAATCTGTGCTTTCTGGTAAAACAGCTCTGTTTTCTTCTTCCACTCTTTGTTTTTTATTTAACAAGGCATGAACATTGCCTCGTGCTGCAGCTGCACGCTAAAGAGCAGGCTGCAGAGCTTTGAAACGTAAATGCCATTTCTTTCTACCCTCCCTGGAGTTCTCTCATTTCTATTTATTTTCATGAGTAGAAATGAAAACAGATTAAGGCATGCAACACTCTATTGAGTAAGACTGCAGCAAGCACAACTGCTAGAACCTGGAGCATTTTATTACTCCAGTGGTGTCCCTACACCTGAACAAAGCCCAGCTGCCTCAGAACTGTTGGGGGCTGGAAATCCATTTTTCCTTCCAGTCACACAGTTGTATGAGGTTCTTGATCTCACAGCTCGGTTCCTGTTTTACCCCCAAAGCCAATACACTTCCCACCCCCACCCCAGAGGTCTGTTTGCTCGAATGCTCAGGGTCAGATTCTCAGCCGGTTCAGCTGGCTTGCTCCGTTTGCTTTGATACCTTTGGTCTTAGTGTGCTCATTACTAATATGCCCAGTTATATTTTAATAGTAATATCATACTAAGAATATGGTTAGCACTTTTTTTCCCTCCTGTGCAACCTTCAAACTTATTAGTGCAACTATGTGCTCGTTCCTTAGTCTTGTTTTCCCACCAAGTTCAATCTTCCTTGCTAACTCAGTTCCATTTTTCACTTCTTAAAGAGGTTCTGAAAACAGGGGGCATGCTTTCTTTGATTACACAAAGGCTCCCAGCCTTTCCACATGTCACTGCAACTTTTGCTGCTGTTTTCTTCCATTTTTGCTTAGATATGTTGCTTCTATTTTCGTGAGTCTTCTTAATTGCCTGGAAAAGAAACATGGCAATAACAAAGCCAAGTGGTTTGGATCTTCACTGAGAGCGTGGCATGAGGGGAGCTGCTCATGAACTATGTTGGCCACAGAAAAAATTACCCCCTGAGATGGGGAAAAGTTCACAAAAATGAACCTAAGCATTAAAATACGGGCCTACAAAAATACTGAGGTTATTGGTAAACCGTCTTTCTTATTTTTCCTGTCTAGTAGGATGGCAAAACTTGTAAAAGAATAACTGAGAAAAAGGAATAGAGTGTAGGAGGTCAGAATGAACAGGATCAATGTTTTTTCTTTCAAATTGTTTTTTTCCCCAAGAAACAGCACAGGCTCTTCTCAAAAATAAAACCAAAAATATATTGAAGACTTCCAGCAATTTAGAAAGAAAATTTGCTTTTACTACTGAAAATACAAATATCAATAATGTCATATTTTAACATTTCATAATGTGAATAAGAAAAAGCCATCTTTTCAAATGTTGCTCAAAATATTGTTCAAAATATTGTTCAATTTCAAAGCAAAAAAATGACTGAAGCAGTTCATTTTTTAAATTAAAAGGCTCTCCAGCCTAGACTTTGAGCTGGTATAACCTGCAGCTCCTCCTACTTTGTAGCCTAGCTGAAGTAAATTTCCTTCCAAGGAACCAAATGCTACTGTGGAACATTCAATACAATGATTTGTTTCACTGAGAGGTAAGACACCTGTGACATTTCTGTGGCTACCATGAGCTGCAGGGTCCGGAAGCAAGGTAAAACTGCAAGTATATGCCATTGCTCCACAGCGAGCAACGCTGAATATTTTGTTGCTTGATGGTGGGTCAAAGTCCCGTGGTAACTCCAGCTGTGGCATGCTGCTAGATTGCTTAGGAAACTAATGGGGTTTGATTCCCTCTGCAGAGGGCCCCACGGCAGCGAGCAGATAATATGCCTGTATTTTTGCATCCTGCTAGCACAGGAGCAAGCCTACAGCAGTATAGAGCAAACGTTTCTTTCTAGATGCTTGCACTCGCTAGATAGCTACCACCTGCCAGTGTTTACTAATGGACTGGGCACGTGTGAGAATCCACTCCTGCGCTGTGCCAAGTTCAGGCACAGATGTTTTTCGAAAGTAGAGGGAATTTTAAGGCATCGTGTGTAGTTCTGCATCTTTCCCCTTGCCACGCTGCCGTCTTCATCCTCAGTTTTATTTTCTGCAGAGCTTCTTCCCAATGCCTTTTCTTGTTAATTAGGGTGGCATCACGCCAAGTAAAAGGTTACGGCTATTACTAGAGCTCCTGAGACAGCTTTTGTAGAAAGTTGATACAATTTCCTGCACCCCCTGGGAACGCACAGCCCTAAAATTGGATTGAATCTTAATAGTCCTGAATCAATGAGGTCAGCATATTCCTTGAATCGTTTCCCTACTTGTAAAATACACATAGGATACCGAAGAGATTTACATTCAGTGAAGATGTGATTATGCGCTGATCTGACTACTGCTCCTGGACAGAAAGAAGTTCACACTCCTTGACCCGTCTGCAAAGTGATGAGGAGCTTTGGTGGTCTAACTCTACCAGCTCTTCCTTTACATTCCAGTTTCATTTTTATTATATTACTATTATTTTCTTCTGGAATTAAAGATTATAGCGCTGCCAGGACATTTTAGATATCTCCAGGTTAATAATGGGATACCTGGGTGCACATTCATTGATTCTACATGCAAGCTTTATAATAACAGAGTGGGGTTTAGACAGCAAACTGTTTCTATTTCAGCGTGGAACTTTACTGCTAGAAAAAGAGCATGCAATATTACCAGTCTACTTACACACATCTTCTCAAGTGTCTATAAGCTGTATTTTTGGTGGAAATCAATGCAGGTGAAAAAGCCATCTGCCAAGTCTGTGACAAACATGTAATCTGGAGCAAAAGGAGAGAGGAACTCTATGTTGGTTGGGCTCCCCCGTCTTGCCTTCTCTCCCCACAGGAATTTTAAAATTTTCTCTACTTTGGAATAAAATGAGGTACAGAGAAGAGAAAAAAGGCCACCACCCTCAGCAAAAAGCTTGAATTAATCATTCTGAGTTATTCTGCCAATTTAAAACTTTTCAGTCTAACTAGCACATATTCTACAGACTACAGAAAAATGAAGAATGAAACCAACTTAGTCTGAAACAGAAAAGTTGATACATTCCATATTGAACAAGTCAGTCAGACTTGCCTGATTTCTTCAAAGTTTTCTCATTACACTTCAACACACGTTTCTGTGAATTGACAAATCTTCATGAAGTGTGTCAGTTTTGACAAACCAGTAATTCTGGACAGAATCATTCAACTGCAACATTTCTAGTCCTGTGTGTAATCTTGCCCTGAAATGCTGCTTCTGATAAGGCAAGCAAATACTGATAATCAGCAGCTGGACTCTCGGACGGTGGATAACCAGCTCCCAGCATCCTTACAGCATCTGGCTGAAGCACCGCTGCGGTTCCTCCTTTGCACCGCTCTGCCTTTTGCTGTTTGAAGCTGCCTCTGGTCTTCCCAGGGTGCTTTTAACAAAGGGGCACATGCTAGGTAGGTTCCTCTGTTTGAACTCAACTGTGTTATTTTTATCTGATGCTGTTGTATCCAGGTTAGTTCTTCCCATCCTTCCCACGATCCCTGGACAGCTGAAAATGGATCGTAGCTGGTTTATGCATTCACAGTGTAGTTCCTGCTTTTGTTCTCTTGGCCAGTACACACGGAAACACGCGTTGTCTAACTTCAGAGCTCACCTTCTGACCTCTCAACCTCCCAGAGATGTTCTAGGGGTTCCTCAAGTCCCAGATTTGATAAAGCACCAGTACTTCACTAAGGCTTCCTAAAGTTGGCGGCCTTCTCTACACTTTGAAGACGAGTTCATTGTAACTACATGTAGAGTCATACCCACCCAGAGGTGCTTAGTCTAGGTGACCACATGAGCTTAACATCAAAAGGCCTTTTATAGAAGCATTTTTTTCCAGGTGTTTCAAGTCCACCTTCATCTTGATTAGGAATAGATGGGGAGAAAATTTATTGCATTAGTCACAAGAGTGGACTTTTTTCTGAGCATCCCCACTTTCCCACTTGGTTTTAGAAGGAAATTTCATTCATGCTATTCCTCAACAATTGGATGAAACCCCACCTACTAACACTTCACAGCAGCGGTTTTCAAACTGTTCTGTGCAAGTGCCTGGGGCAGACACATGATCCCATCAAGGGATACAAAAGAAAATCCCAAAGTGATGGCTACCGCATTTTTTATCATGTCAGTGTTTTGCATCTTAACAATGAAGGCTGCAGTGTACAATCTTCTTTTAAATTTTGTGAGTAAATTGCTTTCTTGTAATAACTGGATTTTCCACTGACAGATGGCAGCTACAAGCTGTCAATCATTTTAAATTCAAAGGATAGATGAAGCGCAACAAATGTATTGTTATTGCCTGCTAGGCTGGAAGTACGGCCAAACTGGTGTATGGTTCCTTTGTGTTACGCTGGGGTCATAGATTTCACAAGTATAGTACTTCTGCCAGGCACTAACTGGAAGAAAAGAAAGGCCACATGCAATTTCTTATGGACTTCATGAAAAACACAAACATCATCAGACCCAGATCCACCCAGAGGAAGAAAAAGAGTCTGGGCACACAACGAACAATGTTCCCTCCCCTGCAAACCGTCGTTTAAGCAGATGGACCTAAACAAGCAGAACTTTGTTGGAGGGGGGACAAAAAGGAAAAGAAAATTATTCTTGCTGTGGAAGACTCATGTGATCTCCAGAACCAGAGCTGCTGCCTTCCAGAGCATGCGAGCAATCAGCCCGAACCACCTCCCTCCTCCCAAGGCCACGAGTGCCTGTACTGCGTCCCTCCTGCGCTCTGAGCCCCTGAGGTTCAGCCAGCAGGTGTTGCCCAACACGTGCCCCACTCCTGTGCCACACCAGGCCCTTTTTCATGGCGAAGGCTTGCTGGAGGCACAGCTGACCATCAGCCAGGCTGCCTCCATCTTCCCCATGCAGGGCTGGCACTGGCTGCTCCAGCTAGTCCCATCCATCACCCACTGCTGCCCCTGGCCACGCTGCCCTGCAGCCTTTGCTCCCAGCTAATGTGGTCTCTGAGGGCTGTTGCCACTCGCCAAACCCACTCTGCCCAGACACCTCTCAGCAGCCCCCAAGATGCTTCAGCTGTCCAGAGAAGTTGCCCCCACAATGCATGGCAGCCCCAGAAAAGCCTGTCTTTTGAAAGAATGTTCTTCATTTGCCCCCCTCAAAACAAACAAACAAAAATAAATCAGAAAACCAAGAAAATACCCCCCCAAACCTGTCCAATCTTGGGATTTCTTCATCCCAAGCCAGCTTTGAGTTCTATTGGCTCACTTATGTGCCCTATGACAGGCTTATAAATGCCTGTTTTTCTCACCTCTTTAATATGATGCCTGGCTTTAGCAGAAATGTCGCTGTTTCAGAGTGTAGATGCAAATAAAAACCTATTTAGACCTAATAATTTACCAGTTCCAGTCAACTCCTGCACTTCTAAAACAGGGACTAAATATTTTTTCCCTTTCTGGAGCCTGGAAAGGGCTGTTTTTCTCCCTGAAGCATTTGGGACCATTTATTCCCGTAATTAAGTAAGAAAATAGGAATAGCCAGCTTGAAAGCAGCATATCTGCAAGAGTGAAACAAACAGGAATTAGAAGCATGTAATGCAACTGTAATTTAGGCTGAACTGACTCCTGGGTGACTCCACTTAACAACAGCGGATGGTGCATGGTGCTCCTCCTCTGGAAGCACGCAGCAGAGAAGGACAGGGGGAGAGTGTTGCGAAAGGACAATTGTAAAGAAAGTTGCATAGCATTTGGATCTTTATGGAAATTCTGACTAGCCACAGCCAGGGTAGTGGTCCCGTTTTGGTAAGCTTGTTCAACAACTCTTAACAGATCTTTCTCCCTGTTACCTTTTCAGACCAAACCTGGTCAGCTTTAAGGAAAAAAAAGCGTTCTGTTTTTTTCAAGTAAAACTGAAAGCACTAAAAGACAATTGAAAATCACTATTTTATAGTCAATTTCATGCCGGAAAAAATAAATAAAACTAAAAGTTATTGACATCTGAGTTACAGAGCTTGGAAAGCATCCCTTATGGCAGACAGGGTAACTATTGCTAAAGAAGACCCCATAAGCAAACTTAATAAAACTAGGATAAACTGATATAACACTCCTCTCTGACCACATGTCCTTCACAGCACTGGTAGTATGGCAGAAAAGTTCTCTTAATTATGTATTGTTTTAGAAAAGATGATCGTTGTTCTCTACAACTCCAGTGAATGGTGAAATTGGTTGAGACATTCTTAGTTGATGGCATTTATACAGTACATTGTGTTAAAAATATTTCAGGCTCAGCAACAAGGAGGAAAGCTTCCTCTTTCTGGTGGCTTTACTACGGCTCTGTGGCAATGTACAGCCCCTGGATGAAGAGAAAGGAGCTTGTTCCTCATCCAAGAGCAATTTCATGTGGAATTGAGTCTGGAGATGTTGCATGGATACAGAACTGGTCAGAGCAGGCTCAGTGAAGAGCAGGAAGACAACCTGCAGAACAGGTGAAGTTTGGGAGAAGTTCCCCAAAGTTGAGAAAAGGGGTCTTGTGAAGTTCTTTTGACAAGTCTGGGGTCCTGTCATTACAAATCTAGGAATCTACAAACGCAGATAAATTTCTATTTAATGCTTCTCAGCATCATAAAGCCCAGGCCATAAATATGAGAAGTTTTTTTCTTGTTTTTTGTCTTCCTTTGCCCAATATCTTTATGGCCTGCTAACAGGTCACTGCAAGAACTGATACTGGTGGTGCAGATCTAATTACGTAAGTCATAAATAGACTCAAAGGCAGAGCAACAGAAGCCACATGAGCACACTTATTCGATGCCTCTAATCTTACACTCAGTGTCTTCTGACATAGCCAAAATTAACATTGGTACAATTCATGCTTTAAATTCAAGAGCTTCTGCTGCCGTAACAGACTGAGAAACAAATACGTAATCCGTCTGTTGCAACAGGACAGATGTTCAGTGGCTCTCAGAGGGCAAACTCTAGCACAGATCTTCAAGGTACATCAGGCAGGAGCTTCCCTTATTTTCTCAAATGACACATCTGTGCCGTCTTCTTGGCTGGAGGCATACGTCCTGGGTTCAGCAGACAGCCTGTGTTCCACATTTTTTCTTTCCTAGAAGATCTCAGTTCAGGATTTCAGGACTTATGGTGACAGTTTTCAATACACAACATCCCTGCATCGGTGGTTAAGACCCCAGAATGAGGCTAATGGCTTGGAGACAAATGTGTCTGACTGCTCTGAATATCACAAAAGTTTCTTGCAACAGGTGAGACGTGGTTAGATGAGAGTATCAAAATGGAAATCATGGTGTACAGGAAACAAGTGAGGCATCTTCTTTGGGAATATTTCCCATAAAACATTTGATTTCTTTCCCATTTCCTTATCTGCCAGGTACCTGAGCTGTGGAAGTCTGTCAACAGTGGCTTTGAATTACAGCCTGCATAAAAATCTTTGGTAGGTTTTGGACACATGAGACATTGTGTCTTAATTTATCGGAGCAAACTGCCATTTTTTTTTTATTGTTTCTTTCTAACTCGTCTTTGTGAGACTGAATTCTCTGCCCTTCTGGCAATCGAGACCAAGTACTATCAGCCACTGAAAACAGCTTGCAACTGGAGGTTTTCCTTGCCCTTACTGAGACATGAGTTAAAACAACAGGTACATCTATCACGCTGATAGATAAAGATTTCTTTTACCATTATTTTCACTAAATACCAATGGGAATTTAAGCCTAGTAATTAGAGCAGAGCCACAGATCACTGCTGGAGCCATTTTCAATGCCAATGATGATACTTTAAAGACATTTCTATTTCTGGCCAATCCAGTTCTTTGGCTACTGAAGTGACACAAAACGGTCACTTTCAGGCTTTGACAGTAAGAGACTCAATGCAGCACTCACCACTAATAAGGACACTAATAGAAAATGACAAAAGTAAATGGGCCCAAGTTTTTGCTCGATTGCTCCATTTCATTATCATTCTCAAAATTTCATGCTGCTTAATGCCTTTCGGAATTAAACAACCGACTCACACTGACGAGCAAACAGTGTCCATCCTAACTAACTGATCCATCTTTTGGAAAGGTTCTGTAAACATGTGCAGAAAAGGCACTGAACCTTAAAGCAGATCAGTGAAGACCCTCTCCACTTTTACAGCTCTGTTTTCTCACTCTGTGAACGAGTTCACCTGCAGTTTCCTGCCACTGTGTCTCACGAGCCTTCAGAAACACTCTCAGCTTTAAGGTTCACCAACAGAACTACAAGGAGGGCAAATGCGCTCGCCGCCCTGTCAGCCAACAGCCTGACCACACAGAGGCAAATATACAAAAAAGCATTTATTCCATCACAGGAAATGATTTCAGGGCACCGCATTCTAAACATACCAGGGTTTATTACAATTCAGATAAGATAAAATCTTCCCTTTTTGTATTTGCTGCTCTGTGTGGAAAAGAAATTATTCTCTCCAGTCTTAAAGATTTTCTTCCAGTCTCACTTGATTCTTATAAATCAGATGACATCTCCTGCAAGCACCAGCCAGTCCTATGCATTGGCCTAGACTTCATTATTATTATGGGATTATACAGGCAACAATTCTATCGTGTCTTTGTATTCTAGTCTCCATGCAGTTGCTTTTCTGTGGTGTGGGGTTTTTTTTTCCTCTTTTTTTTTTTTCAAATTACTGTGCGCTTTTAGGCAGTTTCCTAGTCAGAAGATTCTTCATATCACAAGGACATTAGATATATTTTTGACTGCAGTGAAAAGGATGCAATCCAGGAATAAATCTAGTGAATCCGTAGAGTCACACAAAAGAATTACCCATATGAGATCAGAAACAGACCCATAGTTGTTGCTAATTAAACTCGCTTCTATTCACATTGTCTTCTAAGGGAGGTAGTAGGCAAAATGCCCACTTGTGCTTTTATTTTTCACAATTGCCTTCTAGGGTTTCCACCAGTTCCTGTGGAAAGCATTAATTAACCACAATAAGGCAGGCAGAGGCTGCAAACAAAGGCAGGTTGTGTTGATGAAGTTTTGCCACTTACATCTGAATTAGAAAATTTCAATTCCAGACGTGATTCATATTATAAATCAATTTGGCAAACTATCAGGCTTTAAAATCAATTACACTGGATCAGAAGCCATATTTGCAGATAATGCGTGAAGGGGCACTCTTACACAGCAATGACCTTTTAAGCTGGCAAAAGCCAGTTTCCACTACTTGGCAAAGTATCCTCCCACAATGCTAAGTCAATTATATGAAACCTATTTCAGTCTGTTATTGAGTATATAACGGGAGAGCGTTGCTGAAGGCAAATCCGCCTATCCTTCCTCAGAAAGGAAAAACACAATCTACCTGACAAAGTTATCATTTACCCCATGTCTATACTGCGCACCTCCTCTTGAAGGAAGAGGAAGAGTAAAGAATCAGGAAATGCTAATCCATTGTATACATCACCAAGCTTTCCTCACAGTTTTAATGTCATTAAATTGCAACTCCGCAGGTAAAAACAATAGCACACTGTGTGATCATCAGCGTGTGTACAGGAGAAACCATTAGCAGATGATACTTAGGATAGCAAAAACTCAAAATTGCTAAGAACTATAATCTGTACAACCTTGGGAAGCACCGTTAGTTTCGTGAGAGATTATCTGATGATTCCTTGTTATTTGCACAGTACACAGGGATTTATAGCCCAGACAGAGATGGAGCACCACCCCTAAGGAGCATGATCTTCATGCTGATGTGTGCAGCACAGCAAGCGAGGAGGGGAGAGGGGGAGCCAGGATATTCAGAAATACAGCAATAAGATTACATGTCATACGTTTTGCTCTGCTACCTGTGGGCGGTTCAGCAATTTTACAGGGAGATTTTTTGCTCTTCTTAAAACCCAAGTCATTTGTGGCAGAGATGCTTACATCCCAAACATGGATGCAGTAAAAGAGGTGAAGTGTGAACCAAAGGGACTGAAGCCAGAGTGTGAGGGATGCGTGTGTTGAAAAGTGGGACCCACAATAAGAAGAGGCACTTACAGCTAATACACAGGTCACAACAATAAATCGAATGAAAGACAGCAGTAGAGCTAATTCATCAATAACAGCAGCGTTAGGAATAAAATTTCTTATGAAAAAACCTATTTTTTATATGACTCCAGAAGCAATACGGTGAGATGGTTTGTAATACCATGGAGAACACCAGAACAAGGTCAGACCACCAGGCTGAGAAGGAATGGGGGAGTCTTGCTCACCATCAGACTTTCCTATATAGGGTTCCTGAAGGGCTCCCAGCATCGGAGAGCTGCTAGAAAAAGGAGTGCAGGGAAGGAAGCATACAGCAGCAGGCAGAGCAGCAAGACCCGAGGCCTGCTGCATCCTGAAGACCACAGGGAGAGGCTGGCAATTGGCCATTCCCCATGCTTGGGGAAGATGGCTGTTGGTAGAGGGCTATGTTTTTCCATGACACCTGCAAGCAGACACCCTCACAGATGGCTGCAAACACAGAAGGAGATGCCAGGTTAAGCCCCTTTGGCAAACACACCTCTGTAAGTGCCTTGAGTACATTGTTCTTGCTTGGCTCAGCGTAACCTGTTGCACTAAGCACACAGAGAAAAACAAAGATTTTGTGCGCCAGAGAGAGCAATAGGACAGTCATAAGGGAAACAGATACAGAGAGCAGGAGAGACTTACTGAAGACACACACGATCAATAAAGGGAATAAGAGAAGAAGCCAGACTTAGCAGCCCAGCCACTAAACCCTGCAGCTTCTCCTCTCAGCACCTTCAGTTTACGTCTCAGTTTTTTAGACAGAAAAACATGTTTATCTGTGTGGCTGGGATAGCAGCAAGCAAGAAATATGCCTGTCTGGCTACAGAAAGGCAGATATATTGCACGCCCTGAAGGCTAGGCAGCTGGATTAATTACTCCACCTTTGTCTTGTGCCGTACGTTCACTGCAACTTCTTTGTGTGTTTGTACAGGGGCAGGACTCAGGGAGTTTAAGAAAACATATCACACATGATTTTTGTTTAAACTGCAAGATAAAATCCTCACAGTGTTGTTAGTGCTCACTGTGTTTTGGCAGTAAGAATTCTGCTGTTTGGGCGGCACTTTGAAAAAGGAAAAAAGACAAGAATCAATGTTTAGCACTGTATCAGTAATCGTCCATAAATAAAGCTGCAATAGCTCTTAGAGCAGCAAGTAAAACAGAGTTAGCTCTCTGGTGCCTCAGAAGCCACCTTGATGGCAATGCCAGCTCTCAAACCCATTCTTTTGCTCTCCCCCGCTAGTGATAGGAGCCCTGTAAAGGTGAATTACTCATCTGTTTGCTCATTCATGAACAAACAGTAATGAAACCAATGCATGTCATCTCATGCCAGGGCTTTAAACCCATGCAGAATACAATGTGCTCCTTGAAAGAGTGGGAAAAGAAAATAGACAAGAAGGGACAGAGGGGAAAGAACAGGGGGAGGAAGACTGTCAGTTTGTTTTTTTGTAAGTAACACATGGTGGAAATAAGCAATATTTGCAAAAAGGATTCTAGGAAAATCTGGGAAATGACATAGAAAAAGAGCAAAAGCTTTTTGATATACAATTCAGACAACCGTTCTTCACAGGAAATAGCCAGAAGTATGTGTGAGATATTCAAAGTTACATCCAACAACTAATATAATGCTGGAGATGTTGCTCTCATTGGGAGAAAAAAAAAAAAGGAGGTTACCTTCATCTTCTCACAATAGCCAAGTCCTTTCAAGCATTAAGATAGATCTGGGTCATCTCGGTGAGGGGACTGTTATACTTGTCTAGTCATCCAAGGTTTCCTTTGCTTTGTACGTTCCCAGAGCAGAGCTGAGGCATCATTGCAGTTCCCATACCTGTCTCCCAGCTGTAAGTAGAAGAGACATTGTCAGAGGAAAGCAGGCATGGCAGGGCATCCCTAAGACCAATTAATTTGAGCTTCTGACAACATAAATTAGCACAGTTTAAGTGAGAATGTGACCAGTCTGGATTTGTAGAGTAGATCAAGCGGCAATTGTCCTATATAGTCAAAGTCAATGGAAGTGACAGATTAATAATTATTGCTCTATTCCATGCTTCAGCCATAAAGCAACCCACTAAATCTCACTAAATTATCTGATTATACAGAATATCATGTCACAATTCACCATATGCTTTCTTTTGTATTTTAATGGTGGCAATATGCCTAACAGTATTCCCAGGTCCACTGATTTTGCCCTTTCCCCTTTCTCAAATCTCAGTTTTCATATCCCAGTTGTTTGACGTTTCCTTCCTTTTTTATTATCTCAAGAAAAGCACTTAAGGCTCATGACTGAATAGCCCACTGAACAACCTCATTAGGGGTAGTACCCGACAGAATAACTGAATATAGTACATAGCTTCACACGCTGAAACCATTTGACTAAAAATTGAACACGTCAGAAATTTTCTGTAGGAAAAAGCCATTTCATCCAAACAGACATGCTTTGTAAACTGTCAAACTATGACAAATATTTTGTATGAAAAGTAAGTAACCAGCTTTCTTAAGTCTTCCAGTTTAAAATGAATTTTAAATGAGGAGATTGGGGGGAAAAAAAAGGGGGGAGGAGTTAGAACATAATGGTTTTTTATGCAGTGAAAATGCTTTGACAGGCTTGACTTAGTACTTGTCCACAATAATTTAATTTGGGGGAGGCAGGGGGGCAGGCAGGGAATAAATAGAGCCTCTGCTCAGCTCTTCTCAAACTGATATACTTGTTACATTGATATGGCGTGTCATCTGCAATTTGGGACACTGTTTCCCTTGGATAAACACCGTAGAAAACACTGACATTCTTGGGTTTTGTTCTGGCTTTACATTAATGCAACAGCAGAGTCTTGGCCCTTCTCTTTTAATATCTTAATACACAGGGACACAGAAAAAAGCATGAAAGATTAGCGAGTTCAAGACAAAAGAAAATATACAAATGCGTTCTTAAGGATTATGTTGCCCACAGTGTGCAATTCCAGGAGGATTCAGTTGTATGAAGTTACATTTTTTACCCCTCTAACACTAGAAAGCCACCTGTAGCTACTTAATGTTAGCTTCACACACTCCAAAGCATCCCAGCACTGGTTCCTGTGGAAACCCTTGCTGGGCTGCGTTCATCCGATCAAAGTTGTTGTTAGGATGCTAAATGACTATCTGGTAAAACAATGCAAGGCGTGAGAGAGTATTACTGCCGTCACTGTTTGCAGCTGCTAACACAGAGGAGCCATCGCTGTGGGGCCTCTTGTACATGGGACCCACTTGCCAACCTCCATCTGACCGTGGTAGATGATCATTTAGGTCACACACAGCCTGCGTTTTCCTGGCACAAACACCCCAACTGGCTCTTTAGCTTCCCGGGTAAGCTTTCTCCACGTACTAAGAAAATACTTCAAACAACACTGTCAGTGAAGGAGAGGGCAGGTGAGGCTGCCAGTTCACCCAGGGAATGAATGGAGTTCCATCCCTCCTAGACAGGCTGTTTACCATTAAGTTGGCAAACTTGATCCGAATGCTCTTTACACCCTGAATAATTCAGCAGATGAATTTACCACCAGAACCTCTGGCAGCAGATCAATCTGGGATTACATCATCAGAGAATTAAGTGTGTCTTCATTTTCGGCAAGATAAAAATGTCCATCTGTTTCTGTTCTTTATTAATTTTGCCTGTAAGTAGAATAGAGAGCTATACATTAATTAAATGCATGTGACTGGCTAATAAATTTGTTACAAACTGCTCTCATGATGCCTGTCTCTTCATTAAACAGAGATTGAGAATGTATAACAGGAAGACTTTTTACAATAGATCATAGACAGATGCCGCCTAGAGTTTTCTGTAGCTCTACAGAAAATGCCAGGGGCAAAAGGAATTCCATCATACTTCCATTTTCCCTTATTTTTGAGATTGGGCCCCATGTGGCCCCACCGGAGGACAAATGCCTTCCCCTTTCTTATTCTGCAAACATAATCAGTAGCAATCTTCTGCCCATCGCAGGGGGATACAAGCACAGGGAGATAACGCCAGTCAGGGTTGCTACTTACATAATTCTGCAAAACGATGAGCAAAGAAGTGCGAAGAAAACAGGGTAGCCAGCACAATTCCCAGCTTGCCCTGCCCCTTGGGTCTGCACGCTTCGCCCATGGCCACACACCACTGATCCAGGACACCAGAAGGAGGGGAGAAGCCACATGGAATAAGAGAGCGGGGTCCTCCTGGGCCAGCCCAGCCAGCACGGACCCTGCTGCTAAAGACACCGGGGATGTGGCAGTCCTGGGGTTTGTGCAATTGTTCAGGGGTGTTAGCTTGGAACCAAGGTGGAAGTAATCCTAAAAAGGTCAGCAGAGACTTGATAAAGGGAAAAAAACCAACACACTCTTACATTACGTGAGAATCTATTATTAAACAGAATCTGAGTAAGATCCGATGCTTGCAATAATTTCATAAGAACCTTTCTAACCAGGTTAGGGGGAAAAGTGCCTTTTATGAGCACTCCTTCAAGTCATTATTACCTGTCAGTATCTAGCATTAAAGAAATTGGAAGACAAAGAGAGAAGCTTCTGCTGTTATTGCAGATCTTAGCTATAGCTTCGCTTTAATAATATACTTACTACAATAGTAACAATAATGAACTACCACAGACTTCTCATTTCCAACTGAATTGCCAACATTGACTACATCCTGCACAGAACATTTAACTTCAGCTTGAAAAGAAAAAAATATCCACCCCACCCCAGCACCCCTTCCAAACTTTTCTGAACGGTATTCAAAAAATACTATGCCCACCGCTCTTTTCTGAACCTCTTGAGAAACAAAAGCTTTTGATATTTTGGCTTTTTATCCTTTTGGAAAAGACCACTGAAAGTTTCCCCCGTGGTAAGTAGGCTCTCTCAAAGCTGCAGCCACATCCCTCTTCCTTAGGAAGTTCCTCTCAGACTTTTAAGTTAGAAATACCAAGTCTTCTCAAAAGTGGTAACATGGTAGCACAGGAGTTAAAGAGATGACTGAAAGTAATTAAGCAAATTACACATTTTCTTAAGGAAAAAAACATAGCCTAATGGGAGTGCTCATCAGAGAGCTAATATTTAGATAGCAAAAGTTATGACTACACAGAAGAATGACGACTGAATGGTAAAGTAACAGCACAATAATTAGTTGTATTCTTGCAATTACTTAGGAATTCCCCACGAGGTAGCATTGATTAAAGTTATTTTTATAAGTGTATAAGTAGTAAGTCTTTAAAAAAAGTCATGCCAGGTTTTTGTTGATGATTTGAAGGAACCAGAAAACTAGGAAAATCACATTTCATTAAGAAATGAAACAAGAAGGAAAACGCACAAAAGGAGTGAGAGGCGGAGAGCAAATGAAGAAACAGATTAAGGTAAATAGAATCCTGTATCATGTAGGCAATGCCAGAATATGTTATTTTTTTCTCTCCTGAAGAATGAATGAAAGCATACATGGGAAACGCCATTCTAGTAGCCCTGAAGCCACGCAGCAGAGATAGCAGCACAGGGTTTAGTAGCACATATTTCTCTGTCCTGTCTCACATGGACATCCCAGTCCTCACTCAGAGAGAAGAAACTGTTCAGGTTTATTACCTTGTTACTGCTTCCCCCCCACCCCAGCTACACGGACCACAGGAGCTTGGGCTCCCAAGAACATATACATCTTTTCAAAGACAAAAATGAGTGGACACCAATCCCAGACAGTCTTTGAGCCTGCAGATGACAAAACATCAGAAAAACTTTATCCATTCCACAGCAGGCAAAGTGGTGTGCCCTTAATAGCTCTCACCTGAAAACTTTCAAGTCCCTGCCTGCTATTGATCCCAAGCTAATTTTGTTGAAGCCCATAAAGCTACAGCAGGGATCCATTTGGTTTTTCATATATCTGATATCCATGGCAAACATGCCATTGTTTTCTCTGCCCTTTGAACAGGAAAATTACTGCAATTCTCCCTGACTTGAAATCTCATTCTTTAGTGCAAACTGGCTGTTCAGTCTCTCTGGTTTGTCTTTGGGCCCACCCGACCCTCCTCACCGTCACACAGGAGACGGAAGTGCCACAGAAAGGTACAGGCCAGCACAAGGAAGGGTTTTCATCTCCTGGACACCAGACCCTTCTCTGCCTGCATGCATCTGTGAGCTCCACACCTAGGAAGCGTTTTTGGTACCCACTTAGAAATGGCACAGTATCACCAGCCAGGGACAGACCTCAGCAGCCAACAGCCTCCAAGGTACAGGGCCTGGCCGTGAAAAGCAAAAGAGAAACCAGAGCAAAGCACGGCTGGGACATGTAGCTTTGGGGAACTGTGGTGAGGATAGGCAGAGTGGCCAGTCCTGTCCACCTAGGTTGCTCTTTCCTCATCACCACTGGGGCAAAACTAAACCTGGCCATGTTCATGCTTCTCCAACGCAGGACTCGTCTGTCGGAGAAGCAGGCTCTTGGTCAAGCATCCTGGTCCACTTCCACCTTGCTAAGGTTCTGAAGAGTCCTGCAGTGCCAGTGGGGAATGGGGTGGTAGCGTCACCTGCTCCACTGCACCACAGTGTGGGGTGTGCGTCTGATCTCAGATCCCTGTGCTCCCCAGCACTGAAACGGGAGGACAAGTGCAGAATGAATGTCACTGCTACAGGCTCCTCTAATTGCACAATCCCTCCCTGACAGCCCCCACAGACCTCCTCTGTGGAAGAGGTCTGCAGTAAATCCTGTCGCTGCTTTTTGCTTCCTAGAGATTTAAGACCAGATTTTCCCCTCATTTACATACAAGTCTAAAGCCATTAACCTCCAGAAGGCAATTCCTTTGTCTGCTGGTGCAAGGAAAAGTAGAATTAGGTCATATGGACCCAGTCAGTCCTTTTTTTTTACATATCAATGAAGGCTGGCAAGAATATTTTACTGAAAATTTAAGCAGCAGGTCTCTATACCCCTACTGCTCTTATTTAATCAAGTACTCACATCAATGCCATAGAGCCCTGCAGTATAACCTCCAGCAATATGTAAGCTTTTGTTTGTCACACGCTTTCTGTCTAAACACCCCTGCTAGACGGACTGTTGTTTTTCCCTTGAACCATGAGTGCTCATGGCTTTCAGGGGTTTTTTGTTGATTTTTTCCCCCTCCTCTTTTTCAAAGAATACATTAGTTCCAGAACAGCATTAGTACCTACCCACTGCAGCTTACAGCCACGAACTGGCCCCTACCTCTCATTCTGTTTGTGTTTGCTGGTTATCTAGATTTGCTTCTTCAGATGGTAATTACATTTTCAAAGCACAAATGCTAGCTACCATACTGCACACTTCTAGACAAAGGCAGCGTTAAGAGTCATGCGCCCACTCCCCCATTTTATTCTCCTCCCCTCAGTATACATTAAGTTATCCAGTCCTGGTAGCATTTGTTTAGACTAAATCTCCAGTTCTGCTTAATTTTAAAGGAATTGTTTAAAGGAAAAGGCACACATGTTTGCATGCCTCTGCTCGAAGCCCCTACGCTTCACTTTCAGTAGAAACACCCACCAACAGCAAACACAGTTTACTTGGTGTCTTTGCTTGATGTTCCTTTGCTGCAGAGCACGACACGTATCGCTTTCAGAGCTCTGCTTTACAGCAGTGCTTAGCTGTCATACCGCTTGATCTCTTAAGAGACCAACAAATGCAGGCAAAATTTAAAACACCACAAGATGTGATGTTGTTCATGAAAGACTTTGAGATAAGACCCAAATCCCCGCATCTCCTCATGTTTCAGTGAATAAGTTTCTCTTGCCTTGCATATCTCAGTTTCCCAATAGATGGGAGAGAGAAAGAGCACGAGGGATGCAGCAGGTGTACAGCAAAAATTCTAACTCTTCTCCCACCAATTCTTGTACCAGCTAAAGATCATCTGGCTCCAGTATATGCTTTTAAAACTCCACTATAACCATTCTACTACCTAGAAGTTATTCTAAGCAAAGGAAGTCCTTAGCCGTCTAGCTTGTTTGCCAACCTGTCGTGGCCATCAGCTTAGGTGACAGACAGCTGCTTCTACCAGCGGTCAAATAACTTCATCTTTGAGCAAAAAACTGTCAGGCTACCAAAGATGGTGCCCAAGGCACACTTAGCACAGCACACACAGCATCTCCACTTTTTGCAGCTACACAGATCAGCTGTAGGTACATAGTAAACTCACCGTATGCAGTTTCTGGACTACTAATGTAGGCAAGTCTGGAAACATACCCCACAACATAAGTAAAGGCAGGCCTGAAAAATTCAGCCTAGTCAGTGAGTTCAACTGGAAGCATTCATCCCCATTTAACTCTGTCATTTACTCAGCTACCTCAACAACTACATGAAGAACAAGACTCTGAAGCCAAACAGACTTATCAGTGCTTCCTCAAGCAGCTAACAAGTGTCCTACCCACTGTCCTTTCAGCCTTCCTACCCCCTCTTACTTGATTTCCCTTTTTTTCCCCCTTTCTTTTTAATGCTCAGCTTTTTATCTTGGCTGGTTGAAGCTAATGAGACCCACCTGACCTGGCAGCTTGTGTGAGTCAGCAGAATGACTTTCCACCTCCTGACAAGGTTCAAGAGCTACAAATCTGCTATAAGGATAGGAATACTTCACCTCCCAGGTGCTCTGGGGATTAATTAGCATTTGGAAATCATGTTTTGAGATCCTCATGTGCAAAGTGCTGGGGAAGTGGCTATTATTATTCTTGCGAACCGTAATCCTGGATTAGTTAAAGCAACTAGTCAAGCAATCAACAGAATTTGTCAATGATGAGGTAATGAGTTACAGCCAGTGACATTTCTAGGACAGAAAGAATGAATTTTCTAAACAATCAGTATGTGCTGCATAGATTGAATAATTTGTAATGAATAATGTATGCAGTTAATTTAGCCTCTTTGCCAGCTTGCAGAAAGTCCACGAACAGAAAGAGAATTTCCTGACCTTATTTTGGGAATTTAAAAAGGAAAAGTGTATTTTACTCTATGGATGTGTCCTCGGCATGTCTCCATTTCTCTGACATAGTGTGGAGACAGAGGCAGGTAAAAGGAAAGACATCTTTGTCCCATGTGGAATAGGAGCTAAGGGGACAACATGACTATAAAATCTTCCATCCTTACTGTATGTTTAGCTTGTCACGTTCAAATCATGGCAAAATATTTGCCCAGTGGGGTTTGTATGTTATATACATCCATGTACCTAGGCCATAATGGGAGATCTGCTAACAGCAACAGAACTTCTGTGTCCTAAATGAAGCCACGTGTGAAAACACAGTCACTGTCCTATGGATATATCAGAAAAACATATTTAAATAATTTCTTGGATGACCATGTGACTGTCTGGTTATTTCACAAGTTCTGTCCTGTCCAGTCCATCAACTGGGATTGCAAAAGACAGAAACAGACATATTGCATACCACCACCTTACTTCTTCAGCTGCAGAATGGGAATTATGGTGTCACAGAATCACAGAATCATAGGGTTGGAAGGGACCTCTGGAGATCATCTAGTCCAACCCCCCTGCCAGAGCAGGGCCACCCTCGAGCAGGTTGCACAGGAACGCGTCCAGGCGGGGTTTGAATGTCTCCAGAGATGGAGACTCCACCACCTCTTTGGGCAGCCTGTTCCGGTGCTCTGCCACCCTCAAAGTAAAGCAGTTCCTCCTCATGTTGAGATGGAACTTCCTATACTCAAGTTTGTACCCATTACCTCTTGTCCTGTCACTGGGCACCATTGAAAAGAGCCTGACCCCATCCTCCTGACACCCACCCTTTAAGTATTTGTAAGCATTAATAACGTCACCCCTCAGCCGTCTTTTTTCCAAACTAAACAGACCCAATTCCCTCAGTCTTTCTTCATAAGAGAGGTGTTCCAGTCCCCTAATCATCTTAGTAGCCCTATGCTGCACCCTCTCCAGCAGTTCCCTGTCCTTCTTGAGCTGGGTGTTGTCTTCTCCTTCTGCTAATCTTGAATGTCAGACCTCACTTGTTCATGATGATCTTGTCAGCTATAGTAAAGCTTATGTTTTAAACTCAGTAGTTAAGAAAACTGCTCACACGTGGAAAAAAAGCGGCAGAAGGAGAGACGTGGGATCAGAGGTCCCCTTGTTTTCACTGGTTTTCTATAGGTTTAAAACCATCAAACCTGAGAAACTCTTAACTCTGGCTTACCAGTACTAGGTTGTGAAGACTGACATACAAGCTTGGGTTCTCTTATACAGTTGACGCTGTTCACTGCATGGCCAGAAAGGTTACCACCCTTGGTGGGGGGCAGGTGGGGACTGGCCGAGCAGGCTCCCTGCCGCTGGTCACCCACCGCTTCCCACCCGTGCCTCCTCCCACTGCAGCTTCCCCAGGCGGACCAGGATTGCTCCCCATTGCTGCTGCGGGAGGGAGCGTGTCAGGTAACCTTGTGGCTAAAACGAGCGTTGAATTGGTGAAAGCAAATCCTACTTTCTCACTTGTAGGTAGAATAGATTTGCCTTCCAGCATTAAAATACACAGAATATGAATATTAAAGTTGCTGTTTTGCTGACTGTACAGGCTCAGCTTGCCGGGCCCTGGATGTTTTGTTTTCAGCAGGCGGAGGACATCTGCCCCTGTGTGCAGGACTATGATTTCCTTCCAATGCCCTTTTGTGCTGTCATTTTTGCAAAATATTTATTTAGAGGAAAAACTGAAGAGGGTGCATGAGTAAACAGCACAAGGCCAGTTCCCTCAAATGATTTCAAAGGAGAAAATTAAAGTCATTGCTTTAGGATAAGAAGAAATCAGCAAGGAGGGGGAAAAAGGGCATTTAAAATATAGACTGCAAGAGGCAAATTTTGAAGGTGACTAGGAAAAGAAGATCAGTAAAAAATGAAAGGTGTATATTTTATATATACATTTTATATGTATTTTATATATATATATTTTTTATATATATATGTATAATTAATGTATGTGTAAAGCATGCTAACCTGACACAGAGATGAATGTCTATCCTTCTCTAAAACTACAGCTAGCTCATCTCTTCACCCTAAAGGGCCATGCATTGAGTGCTGATTCACAAGTAGTCCACCGCATGTGTGGGCTTTCCCTGACAAGTACAACGATAACTCCCTGTGAATAAATTGTCAGCACACAGAAAGGGAACAATTTAAGCATAATTTAAGCAGAGCCATCATTGCTCCCTCCATGCACCTGGCACAGTTACCCAGAAGAATCTTAGACAGCTCATCTGCGCCTTGGATAGCACTGTGAGAAACTTAGGAGTTCAAAACCAATACAGAGCCAGGATGATACAGACTAATGGGAAAGCTGTGGTTTGTGTGCAAAGGGAACAAGTTTCAGGATAGAGGAAAATAATATTAATGCTCACACCTGCTGCAGTTTCCTAAGAGTGTTCACTTTGCCTTCCTAAAACTCGCGTCTACCTCCTTTCAATAAACTCGAGTTCTCTGCCACTGCGAATTGAAGCCAAATTAGAAGATGGGGCTCCATGGAAATGTTTTTGAGAAGTTTGCAGGTGGGAGGCATTTTCATCGTTCTGTAGTATGATGTTGATGGGAATTCTCTTCTTCCTCCTTCTGTTTTTTTTTACCTTCTTTGTCTGGCACTCCAGTAATTTCATTAGTCTCTCTCTTAGTAAATTATCCCAGGTGGTAACGTATCAGCCAAAAGGCAAAAATATCTGTCATCCATCGCACTACAGGGTCAGATTTTTTCCCTTTTGAGTGACTCTGCACTGTCACTGTGCAGACTTTTCCTGGTTAAGCATGTAGAAATGCATAATTTATTTGAGTTAATTCTGGAAATTGAGGACAGAGCTACAGGCACTGAAGGTGCAGAATGCAGCTGCATTTTGAGTCTTCACTCTGTAGGTCTCTGTTTGCAGTAAATGTACTGGGGAAGGAATCAAAGAGGTGAAGGAAAAGTTAATTTTTAAGTTGTTCTGTGTATCAGCTTGCTGGGGTAAACTAGAAGAGCCTTAGGGTTATCAAACTCACATTTCTGTAGAAAACCCCATTGTTCACGGATGATGGTTCAAGAAAATGTATATAAAATGGCCATTATGACTTTAAGCAGCAAATTATACCTGCAGTGGACAACATTTGTCAGCGTTAAAAAGTCACCAGTGTCTCAGCTTCCTTTTCTTGGAAACTGCCATAGGCGTGAGAGGGAAAGGCTGGGCTGAGGGTCGGGAGGACAGAGAAGCTCAGCTGGGTGCTGCTTGTTGTCAGAAACCCTACTGTGCATCCACCGAGGCCACAAACAAGCTGCCTGTGAGCCTGTTCCACATTTTTTTGTGGCTGTTGCTCCTCTCCAGTGGGCAGGTTTCCCTCCTGCAGTCGCCAAGGTGTGGGGCTGGTGCAGGTTTATCCCCATGGGGCCAGGGTGCAGTCAGACACACATGTCTTCTTGGGAGATGCTCAGGCAAAGTCTACATCTAGCCGTAACCCTGATCTCTCAATATCTGAACCATGCAGCTTTTCGTACTCCCTGCACCATGGTGGCTCTCAGAAAGAGAGGGGAAGAAAAGAGCCCATCCCAGCATTTTTCTAGCTCCTTTTCTGCATGTATGTAGCCAGAAAGGTCAGTTGAGAAGAAGGACATCCAACTCAGGTGGACCCACCTTCTGGAGAGGCTGCAGTTCTTATTTCACCGCATTTTCAAAAAGAAATTTTACAAATACCTTTCCAACTGATTGCAAGAAACTCAGTGCTGTCCTCAAATGCCAGCTCTCTTCTTCACTCAGGGACTCTTAAAGTGCCTTCCTTTTCCTTATTTCTGCACTTTGATTTCTCCAGATGCACCTCGTCTGATAATTAGGAAAGTGCTTTTATTTCTTGTTAGCAGTCAGCAGCTCTGACTGTCCTCTGGTTAAATCTTCCCTTTCATACATCTGCAAGCCCAGAAAGTTCTGTGCTTGTATCCAGCACTTGATTTCCACTTTTGTTTGTGAGGAAAATACCTGTAGCCAGAGGTTTTACTGAGGAATCAAAAATCCAGAACTACATGCTGTCCAGTTCCACTGGCAATCAGTTGCTCATTAATATCAGCAAACAGTTACTCATTAAAATCATCACATGTGTCACTGATTTGAGGACCTTAAATATCCCAGCTTGTCCTTGATTCTGGTGCTATTTAAGAATGATGATCAGCTGAGGTCTATAGCACTGTCAAGGTTCCTTTCTAAGAAAAAGTCCTGGATTGAGAAGCAGAATAGAAGCTGTAATGGTCCATGAATATTCCAGTATCTCTATCTGCATTATTTTCTCTTCAAAGTTGACAAAGGTAGGGTCATTTTATTCTCAGTCTTCCAGTCCATTTTCTTAAAAGCAAAAGTTTTCACTGATTTTGGGTGGTTTTATGTGTCCTGACTCATTACTTCCTACACTTTTTCAATGATACTGATTTCTTTCTTCCTCACTGGGAGGAAAGAAAGTCCCAGATTATTCTAACATGTTCAACATGTTCTTAGCATGCCAGCATATATTTTCTCAGTCCTTTTCACACACGGTGAGCCCATGGTCCAGCAAGCCCTGCAATAGTTAAGACACACAGCCCATTTGTTTGGAATATTCGCTGTCTTTATACTGACAAAACACCATTTATCAGCTGACTCAGATGACCTTTAGTGTAAACCCATGGCAATGCTGGATTCAAAGTAAGGTATCTTAAAATGTCCTATGTCACTCAAAAGCTTGCTTTCTTCAGCTGTGTGGTTATACTGTGAGGGGCGAGTGCTGCATGTATCTTTGACTTTGTAATTGAGAGGCATTTTCTGTATCCCTGGGAGCAGTTCTGGTCTCCTGGAGTTCCTCTCAGGGTCTCTGGCTTCAGCACACCCCATTGAGGGGTCTCCATTATTCCTCAGATTTTCATGGCTACAATTTTCCAAACTCTGTATAACTTTGGAAAATGGCAGGAGAGCTCTTCTATTGTGCATTAATTAGTGGGGTGACAGTGCAGTGTTAATTAGCAGAGGGTACTTACATATACAGTCTCTATACTCTGGAGGCATAGTCTGAATCACACAGACGTCCCTGTAGCAGAGTTTATATTTTTCTATTGAATAGAAGTGAATCTTCTCATCAGAAATAGCTGTTTCTCAGCCGAGCACAGACACACTCTCTTGATGAGTTGCAAGCTGTTAGATATTCAGAGAGGTACCAAGCCCTGCATCACAGTTTTTCTTCACAGAGCATTTTTAACTGCTTCTTTTCAATCAAAACTGTCAAAATGATGTTGTAGAGCCCACAGTCAATGCAAAGTGAGCGTGTGGGGCTTCTTTACTACGGTGTCATTGAACAGAAAGATCAATTTCTATTTTGGCAGACAGTTTAGCACTGAGTGAAGCCAGTGGAAAAGTGTCAGTGCTTTCAGTGTGGATTGGATCAGGCCGGAGGTGAGCTCTCTGCATCTTATTATGCAGTTCATTTAAGCAATAGGCCTGGAGTAGCTTTTTATGGCCCTTTCACCAACTTTATACCACTGATAGAGGTTAGGATGCCAAAAATCTCCATTTTGATTTCTTGATATATTGCCTGGCTATTCTCAGAATACTGATCACAAAGAGAGGGCAATACGTCTCTCCCAGAGCTATAGGGAGCTTAACTGTGAGGAATCATCTATTCTGTATTGTACTCGTTGCCACCAGAATTTTTAGCTGACTTTGGACAGAACCATGTTTTCTTCCCGTATAAATGATTGAAAATGTTTGTGAGCCTGGATCCTTATCCTAAATCAAAATGTTAGAGGTGCTTTACCTGACGTTTCTTCACGCTGTTCCATTTACTCCCCATCGCCTTAACCCAGAATGACTGTTAATTGACAAAGTAGGATCATCCACTCACAAAGTTTGGGTACTTCATTAGTGCAGCCTAGAGCTTCAACATTTCTACAGAGAACAGTGTAAATCAGAGGTCTTGAGAGAGGCGGAAGGCAGGAGACAGACAGGTGGCAGCTTTCAACAAGGCTAAGATGCGTGAAGACAAAGTAAAAAGGTCATAATTGTTTCTTTTAGAGAAAAAACAAGGAGAATTTGCAACCGAGGTATATAAAATCATGTTGTATAGTGAAGGTCAAAAAAGAGTACTCGATTGCTAACAAGGGACCAAAAGCCAGCAGAGTATTCTTTCCCAAGAAGAATGTTTTATATAATGTATCATTAGCTTGTAGAACTCACTGCCACAGATAATATCAGACTTCTATGACTCACAACAGCAATATCCAGCTACAGTAGATAGACTTTAATTGCAAACAGGAGATGTAACGTATCTTTACCCCTTATTGATTTGGAGGTGAAAGGAAGGAGCAGATGAAGGGAAGTGAAACACACTCTGCATGTTGGTGGCAAGACGTTATCCTCTCTCCTAAACCGAAAAGGAGGAGCTGACTATTCTTCTACCTTGAAGCTAAGATTTAGTGTCTTAAAGTACAGAGATTCAGGGAAGTTTTCAAACCACAATTTTCAAGTCTGAAGAGCCAGTTTCGGCAGTGCTCATAGATGAAAACGTAAAGAGGGGCTCAGAATAGGACAGTCTGTCAGTGTGTAGCATGTTTTAGCAAATACGTACACAGCAAGACAAAATGGAGGTGGCAAAAACTGCACTTGGAGGAAAAACTGAATCCTTGCCTGTACAGATGAAATAACTGTATGGGAGTGTAAATTCCCTGGACCAGTGCTCACAACAAGCCTAATACAGAGCCCTAGGCTGGCAGTCAGTGGTGATGTGTTTGTGTTTGCAGGGTATGATGGGCTTAATTTTCAGAGAAGCTATCTTCAGATGGACATGCCGTTGGACTCAGGAAGTCTCCTAAAAACCACGGTGGTAACTTTTATTCCAAAATACTCTCCACCTCAGCTCATGGCTGGAGATACTAGATTCTGCATTGAATTTCTATAATCAGCAGGTGACAGGGACACTGCTTGCTTCCTGACCTTAGGTCCCCATTGACTGTAAAAGATAACATGAATGTCTCACTGTACCAAAATGGTATTTGTCCTTAATGCTTTCCAGAGAGTAATCATCAGCTTCCGTGGGCTCATGAGTAGCTCAGCCACTTTCACCCTATGTAATTAATTCAAAAGGATCAAGAGTTGTTTAAGAGCTGTTAGGACTATTAGCCCCTATCCTGTTTTTTTTCACCAGGTAAAGGTCTCAAGAGAAAATTCAATGACACTTCCTAATTTTTGACAGTAATTGTGATTTCTATATTAAAAAAAGGAATCATGGCCACTATCAGTAGTCCAAGGCTGGAAACCAACACAAAAGCAGAGAAGTTCCTGGGATGCTATGGATGTTTCAGTCTGCAGGGTTTCTGAAGGACTGCCTTCAAAGTGAAAACCAAGATCCAGAGTTGCGGATGGTTGAACTGCCCAAGATGGGCAGGGAAGTCCACTTCGGTGTCTGCTGATTTCTCAGCCGTTCTCCACATCCAGCACCTTCCCCTGTCTCCTTTCAGTCACACAAAGTCCCCAAGTTCAGAGTCAGGAGAGTCCTTGGGGCGGTGGGGAGGACACAACCCAGGCAGACAGTGGAAATCGGCACACTTGACTCAGATGCCATGTGAGCATGGGCAGTAAAATCAGAATGATGCCAGCGCTGGCTTTTCAGGGCTCAAAGGTGTCATCAGGCCATGCCCTGATGCTTGGCCTTCTGCCTCCTGCACATGCCTTCGCTAGTGGCATGGAGCCCTCGATGGGGCACTGTGCAGAATTAGGCAGTAACAGATCTGCTCTCATATAATTTTCTTTCCCCCATACAGTGGAGACAGAAAGAGATTGGGCCTCTGGCTAATAATTTTCATCCTTTTCCTGTTCCTTCTCGTACAAAGCAAACAAACAAGTTATTGCAGAATTCTGCAGTGAAATTTGATTAGTGCCTCCTTCAGAGGCCGTTGGCAAAAAAAGAGAGGAGGAGTATATTGAAGGATAAGGGAAAGGCAGAACACAAGCAAGGAGGTTTGCAGGCAGGTAATTGCAAATAAAACCCACCGTATGGTCTTGAAAATCCCAGAAGAGAAAGAAAAAGAGGCTATATATATATCTTAGCTCATAAATTACCATATACCAGTCCCACCCACATGACTACAGAGAGAAACTTTAACAGCTTAAGTCTTCAGCCATGCCACCATCCTTCCAGTCGTGTCTTCTCAAAGCACAGCTCAGAGGAGCTGCACCTCATCACAAGAAAAAGAATTGCCAGTCCCTTACCACAGGTGATTGTGATGGCAGAACAGCTTACATTTCATTTGTGTATGCATTTTTGAACTTTATTTGAAACACTGCAAACCATAAATGAACTTTTAAAATATCTTTCACAGCTGTAACTTTATGTTGCGCTACAGGTCCCCTGGTACAGAATAATGCAAGATTGTGTGCTTGCCATATTTTAAAAGGGCACACAATATATAAAAATCCGTGCAATTATCAGCTACTTATTCTGCAGCATTTGAAAAGGAGAAATCAGTTTGATGAATGCAACACAAGAGTCGTAAGAATTTATTGTAAGAATAGCATTTCTGATTTTTCATGTTCAAAAGCATTTTTTGTTTTTAGTCAAAGCTAGATATATATTATTTTTTTCTTATTAATAAATTAAAAAGGTGCACTATACCATGAAATATCCAACAGTTAAAAGTAAACATGGGAACATCTAGCAAATTAAACATTGAATCACTGGTAATACAACTGGCCAGACATTTTCAATTAAATATTTTTTGACATGAAATGCCAACAGATTAAATTAAAAAACCTTTTGAGGAAAACTTTTGGGTTTAAATGGTTTTGTCCTGAAATGAAAAAAAAAATGTATTTCCAGTTCAAATTTACTTTGCCTTAAAATGTAATTGTAGTAGGGTAAAAAATCCTACCAAAATCTAATTGGTGAGACTTGAAGCAAAACTGTCAGTTGGCCTTATCATCTGAAAAGAAAAAGCAAGAAGTTAAGTTACAACTATTTAACTATTTTTGACATTTCCATTTTTCCATTATGATTCAGCATGAGAAATTCTTGTGCTTGCAGAGGATAAACAAAAATCTACGTACCTGGGCAGCCCATGAAGTTTTGCAACTATTGAACGTAAGCGGATTTTGAAGAAATGTTGCAAACCAAACTCAAGAATCTGATGAAGCACAGAAGGCATTGGCTTCAGGTTATTAAAGAAGAGATAATGAAATCCTGGTCCCAATGAATTGATTTTTAATGGGAATTTAATTGGACCAGAGGGAGTACACCCAAATGCTAACTTTAGCCTAGGGAGATAGATTAGACTTCCTATGTTTCCTCTTCAGTTGGTTGTGAATGATAAGATCCTGCATTCAATCGTCCCCTACAAGAGCTTAGCTGTAGCCTTTCTCCCTCCATTAACTCTAACAAGTCTGGGAAGGCTGCCCTCTGTCAGCAGATAACAGCCCCCTTGTACCTCACTCAGGGTGCCAGTTATGAAGGAACACGTGCCTCCTGACTTCATGTGTGGCTCTCCACTTACAGCTAAAGATAAAGATCACTTGTAGAATTAAACCTGGGCTTCCTGCAGTTGTCAGTTCTCTTAGCCTGACTGCATGTTGGCCCTGACGTTTTGCGTGAACAGAGAAAGCTGACTCTCTCTGAGAAACTGTGCTTTATTGTGCTTGTGAACCCCAAAAGTGCCTTTTGCAAAAATAACTGAACCTGGGACTATGAGCAGAAAAGGCTGATGGGTGCATCTACTTTAGCAATCCACTCTTTGTTAATAGGACCAGATCAGTAGCTAAAAGCAGTTGGTGCTGTGGCTGCTCACATCTCCAGTGCATTTGATTAAGGGGTGTTTATTCAGATTAGATCTGATCTGCCTGCAGGCTGTGCATCTTACGAACCTAAAAGAGGAGAGATGTTGATACTTGGGGGCAAAATCCATCGTGTTCCATAGAAGAAGACTTTGAAGGGATCTCAAGTCTGAGCATGATTTCTTTCAAGCATACACTTCCTCCTAAGTAGAGGGAAATTGTTGAGATATGTCTGTGCAACCATTTCTTAAGTAAGGTTCAGGCCAGCTGCAACATATTGCTGAGCACTTCTTGCTCTGGAGGAGCTGCATGGCTATTAACATGACAATTCACACCTGGTGTTAAAAATTAATAAATAAATCATCTGTCAGGGAGTGCAGGTGGAAAGACAAATATTAAATGCTTCTAAACCACGTTATGTCAGGCCCAGACACTGTCACAGTTCTGTTGCAAAAAGACACGGACTTAACTGCACTCGCTTCCTTTCCTACCCTGACAGTTCAGCTGCCAACCATAGCGAGCTCTTGGACATGGTCACCTACAATAATGAGATGCCATGCAACCTTCAAACCTTTACAAAGTTTTTCAAGCCACCTCTTAGCTCCTTGGGAAAGCCCAGTCCATCTGCATAAGCATGGAATTAAAGCATGAACATAACCCTAAAATTATGTATACAGAAATCTTTTGTATAGCTGCTTGGAAGCTTCAAGCTTCAAATCAAATTGAAGAAGATGGCTTTTCCTACAGTGGGGTTTTCATCTGAAGGGTAGAGTAACACAATTTATCCTTCAGCAAATGTACAACCCGAGACAACAAAGTATAATGAAGAAAGATCTGTGGCAGGACTAATTCTGTGTGAATGAAGATAAATTTCTCTGATAGTCCTGGCTAAACAGGGAAACAACTCTGGGATTTCAGACACAGTCCCTGACGTCCCCAACAACACCCATACAAGCGCTAAGACCTTATATCAAGTTTTGGCCATACTCCTCCTAGATTGTTTAAATTCTTAAAAACTCACACAAGTACAGTGTCACCTCCACATTGATAAAAAGAATAACCTCAGCCTTTTTTTAAGTAAGCCACTGAGGCAGAACTGCTCTTAATGTCTTTCTAGGCCCTTTCTGGACCTCCTCCCAGGACCAAGTGACTCCCAAGGGCAACTTATTCCCACATGCTCTTTCCGCAGCTGGAGTGTGCCAGTGGTGCTGCCACACTGACAGTGGCACTCTGGCACAAGCTGCTCAGGGATGAGGCTCATGAGGAGCGGTACTGCAGGAAAGGTCCAAAGGTACAAGTTCGTAGTGTGAGTGAGAGGGTATCAGCCCTGATGTTGGTAGACCTGGACCGCCTCAGATGTGGAGACGGTCAGACCAAATGGAGCAGCCCCCAGAGAGGCGCCACAGGGATTAGAAACTCTTGGGGCTCATTCCCTGGTGTACCCAGGCTCCTCAGCACGGCTGGATGGCATGGGCAGTGATCTGAGCCCCCAAGGGGACATCGGCACCATTCTTATCAGGCAATTGGCCAAGCCACCCCCACAACCCCACTTTAGCCTCCAGAGGAAGATGTTTCAGAAACAAGAGTAAGAAATCACAGGGCAGCGCTTCCCACTCCTAACCCTGAAAAGCTATTCCTAATCTATTCCCTGCGATTCAGATGTTAATATCTTTCAAGGCATGAACACTAGCTATTTTAAGTCTGGAGAGCCTCCTTACCAGACAGAAATCCTGCCCTTTTGCAATCCCACTGAGTGCCTGACCTCCCTGGTGCCTCACAGCAGAGAGTTCTACGGTTTAATTATCTCCTGTGTGAAAAGAGTTTTATTTGATCAGTCTGGAAATTGCTGCTTTTCAATTTACTTGAATATTTTCAGCCACCAGTGTTACACTAGACAGGATTTAATATATCTTTATCATACTCTCCTTCATTGGTTTCCTTTCTAAGGTGAACAGTCCTAGCACAACCTTTTTCACATGAAAGGTTTTTCGTGCCCCAAGTCATTTTCTTTGCCCTGCTATGAACCTCTTATAGTTTTCTTTAAGATAGAGCAGCTGTTACTGTACATACATTTGAGGTAAGGCTGCATTATTTTTCTTATTATTCTCTTTGTATTCCTCATCCATCATGTGGCATTTGGTTTGTTTTTCTGGGCCTCAGTGGCATAGTGGGAATGTCTAAGTGAGCAGCATGTGGGGTACAAGCTCCCACCCGTAACTGTCCACGGCTCATTTAAAATCCTATGAATTGTGTAGATAGTTTTTAAAAAAAAAGCATCTGTGTTATCACAGCATTATAAAGCTCCCATTTGATACCAATGGTTGGACCAAATCTTTTAGCAGTTCCCAAGTGCACTTTGCCATTCTGGGTGAATTTGTTTCTATAGCCCATCACTGTTGATATGTGTAAACCCTTCCAGGTGTAGAACAGACTGAAAGGGAGGCATATGGATGGAAAGAGGGGCTACTTATATGCAAAGGTTACCTTATAAATGAATGGTAGCTTCCCACAGCATAGATAAGTTCGGGCAGTGGTGGTGTAGTCAGGTACATCTGCATGTACTTGGGTCAACAAACAGAGCTGTTCCCACTGAACAACTCACAAACTTAAAAAAAGCAACAACACAGAACAGATTTTAAATCCCATGAGGTGCTTAAAAAGCTAAAGAATTCACTATATGTACCGTCCCATTCCCACCTGCTGGTCTCACGGTGCTGTGTTTGCCCCAGCTGAGTTATACCCCCTGGAATGAGAGCCAAGGGATAAAGAGGGAGGCTGCTCAAGAAAGATAGGAGACTGAATTTAGAATCCTGCCTATGGCCATAGAAATTGAGTCCAGAGCCCATGGTGTTGTATTCTGGACAGTAACCCCTCCCAAGTGGCACTGACATATTTTATATGAAGACATGAATGAAACAAACGTGTTGCCAATGTGATCTGAGCTGGGAAAGTATGACATGGAATGAAAAATGTAGGTTGGATATTTTTGTACTAGTCCAAAAAATATCTGTCTGGGAGGACTAGTGAGGGTTTTTTCCAACAACTCATCTCCTGACGAACTAGTTTGACTCTCAGATAGCTGATCTATGAGAACAGAGTTATTTATAGCTCAGTCATAAATGAGGTTGAAATCCGTATCTGCTACCAGTTTAGTGTATAAGCCAAGTACTAACAGTGTCATCGCATTCTGCAAACGAAGCAGTCTGGTTTTGCTTTAAATTACCTCTGTTCCTGGGGTAACAATCAGATCATCAACGGGACATTAGGTAGCATTTTCCTTCAAGCCAAGAGAAAAGCAGCGTGCAGAAATGCAGGGAGACTTTGGGTAAATATCACTGCTGTCAGCAGCTCTGGGATAGGACCCCATCTTTGCAGCTGTCAACCGAATGTCAGCGCTTTACAAATGACAATAATGTCTGGAAGCACAGAGGGATGGTTGCACTGGAGAAAGGAGAAGGCACAAGTGTCATTCTTTGTTCACAGGCAGGTCCTGATAACAGTCTTCTGCCCTTTCAGCTCAAGCCACAGGAGAAAGGAAAGAGGCTGTCCGTCTGTCAGACATCTTGTTGGCCATTCTTTGGCATGATTCTCTTTTTTTTTTTCCTTCATTTTCTTTCCTCAAACAGTTATGGTGGTTTGTATCTGCAAATAGCAATCTCTTGGCAGCTGGTAATGAGCTGGGCTGGAAATTTACAGTGCCAACAAGAGAAAAGAGGAAAAATAGGAAGATCTATGCATCTCAAGTACTACAAAATGGTGCTCTGCGCTCACACAAAGCCATGTACCATATTGCCAAATTGAGGACACTCACCGGAGGAGGAAGCTTGTTCTGCTGAGGAAGGAGACTCAAAGTTCAGGAAGTCACTTGGGAGCAAAAATGACTAACAATTGCACGAGACAGACTAACTTGCACCATCTTTTCCATCCCTCTGTCTGTAATGAAGGGTGAAGGGGAGTCCACCGCATCCTCCTTTGGACACCCTCATGGAGGAAATACAGTGGCCCAAACATTCTAGCATCGAGCCATATGCAGTCCTTGCCTGGCTGTGCAGGGGGAGAGAGGCTCTGAAAAGGAGCCAGTCCAGGAAAACTGGTCTCTCACCATCACTGCTGCTCATGCTGGGATTCAGCCAGTGGCCTGAGGGAAGGAGCGGAAGGGATTTTTGGAGCTACATTTGCTTCCTTATCCCTTAACGCTTTACTGTTTTACTGTGTCCAGGTTGTCTGGCAGGGACAAAACTGGAACTTGCATGTGCCACCAGCACGTACCAGTGTATGTACACCACCTCTGTAAGGCAGGCTGCAGGAGACCAGAGGCTGTGGTCACTTTGGCCTTTCCCTTGCAGGCCCAGGCTGAGTTCAGGCACCACAAGTCCCACCAGCTCTTGCAGCAGGAGACGCCACGACGGTCAATAGGTGTCCTAGCTTTTCTGGGAGAGCCCCAGAGTTTAAGTCCCCTGGCAGTGCATCACAAATAAATTTTCTGAGATGTTATTTTGTCCCAGAGTTTAGAAACGATGTTACAGAACATCTAATAGTCCTGTGTATGTTGCACTGGACAGGCAGCATTTCCCAGTCTTCCCTACTGAAGCTTCCCTCAGGAACGTGCTGTGTAGAGGAAAGAGATTGGGAGGTAGGGGCCACAGGCTTGAGATCTGAATATTGCTGTCATGTAACCTGTTGTGGGAAGCAGAAAGAAACACCCTGTCACGATCTCACATGGGGAACGTGTCTTCTGAGGCCTTTCCCCCCTGCACACATCTCATCATTCCCCATATGGGGTCCTTTTAGGAGGGATCCCAGAGCATCTTATCTACCCCAAATCAGTTCTGTAATCAAGGGCATTTGAAAAGGGGTGCAAGACATCAGGTCACCATTTCTCCATACCTGGTATGAAGTTCTGGGCCTACCCACACTATGGAGAAGTGCACCCTTGTGGGACCTCCAAAATGCAGCTCAAAATGGTGTTCCCCATACTTCCACTGCCTCACTACTCACAGGTATATCAGCTGAAGCATCTCAGAGGCAGCTGTGGGGCTTTTCCTGCAGGTAAACCCCGGGTATGGCTCTAAATCCATCCTGGAGGCCACTTCTGCACAGCACTGCAGACGTGCCAATCTGGACCTTAGAGTGTGGAAGACCCTAACCAGTGTCACAGGGCCAGATGAATCTGCCACTGAGGTACTCCCATTTTCGGGAACATAAATTTACACTAAAAGCCAAAGAAAACTTTCAGAGCCCAGAATAGTAGTTTAATTTTCCACCTCATTTTTGCCCACTGTCTGAGCATAACTCAGGATCCTCCCATAACCTGTTTACACTTACTTGCAGTAGCAAGGTTTTTACTTCACTTGCTGTAGCAATGCTTACAATGCTGTTGCAGTATATTTGGGAGGGTCTCCTCAAAGCTGCATCCCTCCGGTTGCCAGATGCTCAACTGCACAATGATCAGACTCAGAACAGTTTCCTGCTGCCCTCTTTGGCTCACAAATAGTTCTTTGTTGTGATGCGTGACTGAAGGTTGGATGCAGCAAAGATGGGCACTGTTGCTTGTTTAGATAGAGTCTGACACGGGTTTTGATTTCCTTACAGCCCTTCGTAGCCTTTGTCATTTACACTCCTACATTTTATTATCCCAGTTGAACTGCTTTAGGTTCAATCGTGAAGTACCACCTCTATCTGATGGTTTTCAGTGTAGGGTTGTCCCTGCGAGCATGTTCTGTTGGCCTTTCATGTTGTAAAACAATTGTGCGCAGTGATATTAGAACACAAAGAGCCCTGATGGATAACTGGTTATTAGTTTGAGTTTTCCCAGCTAATTTAGTTCGTCCAGCAACATGAAGAAAAATGCTGTGAAAGAATGTACTCCAAATAACCACTGTCCCCTGTTGGCTTTCTTCAGTGCTGCAGAGACATTTATTACCCTTTCCTAGAACAAAATATGGTGTTAAATATAAAAGCAATGGTTCAAACGGCCATAAAATATATTGGGGCATACTATGGATTCAATTGATTTCAAAGCTTAGATTTAGGGAAAATTTATAGTTAGGGACTTTATTTTTCCAGGAGCTTGGCTTAGTTATTTAATATTGATCTTAAGATTATGATAAAATACATTTCTATTGATTTTTGGGAGGAAAAATTCATCACTGCAAGAATTTCTGGCTCTATATATTGGGTGGGTGAAGATGCGCGCAGGTCTTTCTGGCTCGGGTCTTTGCACACTGCAGTTATGAAGTACCAGAGGAGAGTGGAGTATGGGAAGGTGGAGCAGAACCACTGAACTCACATGCTTCCATGTCTCAAGACAAAGCAAAGTGACCCAGGAGAAAAAGCAGAGACCATTCTGTTAGGGTGTGGATTTTGTTAATAAAATGTGGTTGATTGGTCTCCTTTATAGCAGAACAGAGAATTAATAACCTTTGTATATCTTTCCGTCAGTCAACTTGCCAATCTATTTAGCAAATACATAACTCTGCCTTAAAATATATGCTGTTACAAGGTTAAAAATAGTCTTACAAAAGAGGTGTCACTTAATTAAGTTCCTCTGGTCTAGACTGTAATACTCTGAGTATCACAGTTATTACTTAATATAAATTAGGACAGCAAGTTTCTGTATTTCCATTTTTTTATAATACTTTTCACAGGATGCCTATTACATCTGGATTCATATTAAGTAACACCTGATTATGGAAATAATTCTCATTTAATCAATAGACTGGCAAAGGCTACTCAACATGAGTAAAAAAATAAGTTTTCGTTCCTGACCAAAATGAGTGTAAAGTGAGTTTAAGAGAGAACACAATTCAGCAGTGGCAGAATAAGCTAAGTTAGGAGGATATTCTGACTTTCGAAGCCAAATACATCGATGATTATTTCAAAAGATTATTTCAAGATTATTTCAAAAGATTATTTCAAGTCAAGATTATTTCAAAAAGCTGAAACATCCGAGGGATGGAAATGCTCAGATTATGCATTCCAGCAGTTTCATCTCTACTCTGTACTATATTAATGGGCATATAGAAAAAAGATAAACTATAGAGGCATGCAAGTCTTGAGCATATTGTGGTACTACATCATGCTCTTTGTCCATTCGTTCCTTAAGGAAAAGATTCAACCAGAATGCACTATAAACCTAACAAGCCTAACAAGCTGATTTATCTGAGTCTGTAGCTGCTTTATCCTTCATCAGAGGACAAAAAAATTTAAACATGCCAATGTTTCTACTCCTAGATGTCTTCACAGAAGAAGGACTGAGTGGACACTGCTCACATTAAATTCACCTGTTGCCTTTGAAGACTGCAGTCAAAGCATTATTTCCCACTGTATTTGTAAGCTGGAAAATAAAATCAAGGTATCACCTTGTGACATGTTGGCTCGGATATATGTTTACTGCAGCGCTTTTCTGCGTGTAATATATTAGACTTGCTCATGTATACCATCATTCCCTGTGGTAAGTAAATTAATGAAACTGTTTCATTAGCTTATGAAGTACAAGTCAAAGTTTTGGGGACTTTGCTTCTCTGCTTTACAGGCTATACGTGGCTATTTGACAACTGGAGCAAGTGTACACCCAATATCAGAACACTGGTCATTAGCACTGGCAGGTCCTCAAAAGGCTTGTTTAAAATTACCTACTGTTCAGTGCTTTGAAGTAAATATCACTGTTACTTGTATTGATTTCAGATGTCATAGAAATCTAGTCTATGACTCTTTAAGATCTGAAGGTTAAACTTTATGCCAATGCCTAGAAATCTTGATAGCAGTAGCACAAGCGTGAGCAGAATGAGTTAAGACCATCAGGGCGGGACTGCTGAGCAAATCAGCGACGAAGGGAGGCTCCAAGGGCACTCAGCACTTGGATGAGAAAAGGCTTAAAGAAGCAGTATTCTCCCACAGCTGTAATTCACTTAAAAGGCTTGTTGGTAATCAAAAAGCAGGACTATCCACAAAGCTGAGGAAATCGTAAAGCTCTACTAGTTTCTCCCAGAGAAGCCTGATCCAAAGCCTGTTGTAGTTGAGGAAGGAGTCCGACCAACCTTCCTGAGCTCTGGCTGACGTTGCAAATGATTTAAGGACTCCACAACATTAACTGCTAGGAGAAGACATCAGTCTGTTAAAGTCTGTCCTCACAAACCCAGAAAATACCAACCAATCTACAAGTAGCTAATATCAGCATATCCTTGAAAATCCAATTAGTGGCTGCAACCTTGAATTTTATCCTTGTCCAAAAATACATCTTGTTCCTTTTCACAGTGGGTTTGCACTCTACCCCCTCCCCAACACACACGCTTCAGTAGCTGACTTTTACTATCCATGCCAAGTTGCAGACTCTTTTCTGTGAAGTAATTTTGTCTGAATTGCCTGTGCACCCACCCATCCCAATTTTAGTCCATGGCATCTTGTTTTCAAATTAGTTGCTATCTTAAACAGCTTACTGCCTTCAATCTGTTCGTCTCAGGATTTCATTTACCTCTCTGACAAATCTCCCACTTTACCTCATTTCTTCCTCAGGCTGCAGAGGCCAGCACAGGCTAATCCCTCCTCATAACTCAAAGTCCAAACCTCTAGAGTATTTAAGATTTTCCTTCATAACACCTTTTCAATTTCAAGCCTCTAAGCAATTTTACTAGTGCCCAGAATTGTATATAATATTAATATTTCTCAAGTTTTAGTACAGCAAAATAACCTTTACTTATTTATGGTGTATAATACCACTGACATGGAAGTTTGGGATGCCTCCTTCATAGCTGCAGCTCTTTAACGCCTGTCAAAGCATACACAGGTACCATTTTCCTACCTGCTCTTTCAGTAATAGACCTGCTTCTTGTCATTGCGTTGGGAAAAAACTAGCTCACTGAACACTCCTTCCCCCAATCTCTTCTTCCTCCTGTTTTTCCCTTTTTATGTAAAAATATCTATAGCTCCTTCCACGATACCAAGACAACCCTGCTTTGTCCTTTACAAGCACCAAAGACAATAAGTGCTGATTGCAAGTAGGATACCCAGTTGAAATGAATCATGCATCCTACTCGTTTAGTTCTTTTCTCTTCTTAGGTGAAAAATCAAAGTCCTCTCACATATAATTCACAATGAATGAAATTCACTGCTGAGCAGAAGGCCAACCCAAAGTCTGTGCAATGCTGAATTGCCTTTAAAGCTCTGTTTTGAAGGTTTCTGAAAGCTTAGAGAAATTAAATGTCTCTGTACCAGCCTCCCTGCCAGGGATGATTTTCACTCTTTGTGAACTGTCTAGGAGAAGAGTTTGATTTTCATTCGTGTGCTTATGGTTGGAAATTACTTGGAACATGGTTCATGCCTATGCATTTCATAGGTGCATTGCCTTAACAGTAGTGAAAATATGCAGAGATACCATTATGCAGTGGTTTGTTTCCACAAAGGACTCAGTTATTGATTTACTCATAGATGGTTATCAGAGATAGTGGTTTAAGTCGTAAATGCTGCACTTTACTGTGGGAGCAATACACAGGTCAGTCTCTTATTTCTTTTTCCTCATAGGATGATTCCCAAATCTACTGTGAGTTTTAAAGCTGAATCCTTCTAGAAAGACGCGCAGTGCAGAAATTTAAAGATTCTTGACATTATTGTTCTTCCTAACATTTTCTCAAGCAATTCACTTAGGTGTAATTTTGGAAAGTGAATAAAAAGGGCATTGACTCAATCCCATAACATTGATTCACATTAATGTGTATGAATGGATTTTCACCAGCTTTTAGTTCAATCACATATTTTGCATGAACAAATAGAGGATGCTCTGCACAGATGTAGTTGTGGGAATGCTAATGGTTTACATGTTGTTCTCCCAATCCACTCCATGGGTGTTTTACTGTTAAGATGACAACTGCATAAACTTTTCAGTATCCTACCCAAGCTCATAAATTTCTCCTTCAGACAAAGAAATTAGTTATCTAGAAACAGTCCGGAAGGAAAAGATTCCAACTGTGTAACCCAGGGTTGGGACTTTGCTACTGGGACTGAGTACACAGGACAGTACTGGCAGACAACCCTGAAGCTGATGGTCACAGTGCAGGCCCCAGGAGGAAGGAAAGAGGTTCAGGGGATCAGCAACCTAAAGGTTTTCTTGTTCTTTCCATGTAAATGTGTGGAGAAGAGGCATTGTTCCACAGGATAGCATAGCAGGATAAAATCTAAACAGGAACAACTTTGCAGTTTTCCTGCGCTCAGCTCCCTTATCAATGTTTGCTAACACCTCGCATCCGTAAAACTGAGCCATAAGGAGGACTATACGGTTTACATCATTATTATCTGTTAAGGCAGCTTTCATAAATCAAGACAGACTTTAAAATTGCCCACATCCATTTAAAATACTGCAAGGCCTTCTACAGAAAACAACATTAAATATTTTTTTCTCCAGCATACCCAAAAAGGGATGTTTGTGTTGGGCTGGGGGTGGGAGGGCTTCACCTCAGGCTTTTTTCTCATTCTTCCCTCCTTATGAGCATTTCCTTGTGGCAGCAAGGCATTGGGCAGGTGACTGGAAAAAGGGAAATATCGCACCCATTTTTAAAAAGTGTAGAAAGGAGGACCCTGGGAACTACCGCCCTGTCAGCCTCACCTCTGTGCCTGGGAAGATCATGGAACAGATCCTCCTAGAAGCTATGCTAAGGCACATGGAAGACAGGGAGGTGATTCGAGACAGCCATCATGGCTTTACCAGGGGCAATTCCTGTCTCACCAACCTCGTGGCTTTATACAATGGAGTGACTGCATCAGTGGACAAGGGAAGAGCTACAGATATCATCTATCTGGACTTCTGCAAGGCCTTTGACACAGTCCCCCACAACATCTTTCTCTCTAAGTTGGAGAGATATGGATTTGATGGATGGACTGTTCAGTGGATAAGGAACTGGCTGGATGGCCACATCCAGAGGGTTGAGGTCAATGGCTCCATGTCTAGATGGAGAGGGGTGACAAATGATGTCCCTCAGGGATCCATATTGGGACCGGTGCTGTTCAACGTCTTCATCAATGATGTAAACAGTGGGATCAAGTGCACCCTCAGCAAGTTTGCCGATGACACCAAGTTGAGTGGTGCGGTTGACAGACCAGAGGGACGGGATATCATCCAGAGGGACCTGGACGAGCTAGAGAGGTGGGCCCAAGCAAACCTTATGAAGTTCAATAAGGCCAAGTGCAAGGTCCTACACTTGGGTCGGGACAATCCTCGTTATCAATACAGGCTGGGGGATGACGTGATAGAGAGCAGCCCTGCAGAAAAGGACTTGGGAGTACTCGTGGATGAAAAGCTGGACATGACCTGGACAATGTGCGTTTGCAGCCCAGAAGACCAATCTCATCCTGGGCTGCATCAAAAGAACCGTGGCCAGCAGATCCAGAGAGGTGATTCTGCTCCTCTACTCTGCTCTCGTGAGACCCCACCTGGAGTACTGTGTCCAGCTCTGGAGCCCTCAGCACAAGAAGGACATGGAACCATTGGAGCGGGTCCAGAGGAAGGCCATGAAGATGATCCGAGGGCTGGAGCACCTCTCCTATGAGGACAGGCTGAGAGAGTTGAGGTTGTTCAGCCCGGAGAAGAGAAGGCTCCAGGGAGACCTTATAGCAGCCTTCCAGTACCTGAAGGGGGCCTATAAGAAAGCTGGGGAGGGGCTGTTTGCAAGGGCATGTAGCGATAGGATGAGGGGCAATGGTTTTAAACTAGAGCAGGGTAGGTTTAGATTAGACATTAGGAAGAAGTTCTTGACGATGAGGGTGGTGAGACACTGGAACAGATTGCCCAGAGAGGTGGTGGAGGACCCATACCTTGGAGACATTCAAGGTGAGGCTTGATGAAGCTCTGAGCAGCCTGATCTAGTTGAAGATGTCTCTGCTTACTGCAGGAGGGTTGGACTAGATGACCTTTAAAAGTCCCTTCCAACTCAACAGATTCTATGATTCTATACTAGCTAACATACTCGTAAAGGGTCTCCCAGCGAGTTTTGGGAGCTCACACAGGGCAAGAGCTGCTCCCAGCAGGCAATTTGCAGGAGCTACCCTTTTTTATAAGAGAGGGGTCGTCAGTATGGAGCAGGTACCGGTGAGGCTTAGCTGGCCTCGCAGGTTCTGCGGCTGTTCCCCCTGGCAGATGCTGGGCTCGGGATGCCGCCTCTCCTGAGGCTGTAAGGCAGAGTTATCTCATTGCCCTACTCATGGAATGAATGCTCTGCCACATTTCTTGGGTGATACAGATGCTGGAGTCTGAGATAATATTCGCTTTTATTGCCCCACACTTCCCAGCCCTGATGTGAATGAACCACTTTCAATTAGTTTTTATGTGACTTTCTGGCACCAGCAAACAAGTATTTATGGAATAAGGCCCTTCCTTTGGCATTAATATATGCTGCCAAGCATATATTAATATCCTTACCCTTAGCCTTGTGACAGACAACTTGCTAACTTCTCCAACCATTGTTCCATCAGCCATGAAGATACTTTTTACTGGAGTGAGCACTCCCTTTGGTTACTTCAGTGCCTTCTCCCTTTTGGCTGCTGGCTGATTTCTTAAATCTTGCCACAGCATGATGGAGTACCAAGCGCCATCTGACACAAGGGAAATAGCTTATACACACTGTGTCCCTTCATCCTCAATATCAAACTTGTTGTTTTCTTCAGGAAAAAAATGCAATGTACCAATGGTGCAATGGAAGGCATTGGAGGCACATGGAGACAGGAGTTCAGTAAATTTGAATCCTACAACAATATGGATTATTAATGCCTGGGAAGCTCAGTTTGAAAATCTTTTTGCAATCAAAACCTCACAGTGCTTTTATCACAGACTGTTCTGCAGGTCCTAGAATCCCTATTTCTGTGGCACAGGGGTAGGGGTGGCAGGGGGCTGTCCTCCACGGCAGAGGGTTGCAAAGCAAGGGGGCAGGAGGTACTACAGCAAGAAACCAGCCAAAAGAAAGGCCCCTGTTTTCATTCCCCTTAACAGCACACAGCATGAAACCACATCCACACACAGCTATAAGGAAACTAAGACTCCTACTGCACCCCAAACTCCAGGCTGTAAAGAGAAGTCAACTTGTAGGAAGGCAGGTTCCCCATTTGAAGGCATGCGCTGGAGAGTCAGACTGGCAGATCAGGAGGAGGACAGGAATTGAGTAGGGGTAAAAAGAAAGGTGGTAATTTCTCAGAGGTAAAATAGAAATAAAAATGGAGGTTTAGCATCCATTTTCTTAATGCAGACTGGACAAAATTTTATTCGTGACAGACAATAAATGGCCTATAACAGCCTCCCTGAGCCAGGGTAGTCTTTGAGACCTCCATACCAAAGTTGGAGTGATGGAAGAACTGAGTAATAATCATTTTTCTTTTTTATTCGTGATTTTCAAAAAATTTCCTATCCCTTCTGATTTCAGGGGTTTTTCCCTGTCCTAGAGAAAAGAAGTTGCCATTCCACAGACATTCCAGTGAAGCAAAAAAATAAGCTAGTTACTTGCTCCTCTCTTTTTCTTTCTAAGCATCAGGTGTTACCAAGCAGCAGACTGCTGGCCTGTGCTGTGGGTTGGTTTGCAGTGATGTATCAGTTGCTTGTCAGTAGCTGCAAGTAAAACATTTTAGGTAAAATCACTCGTTTGAAGCTAGAACTTGATCAAACCTCCTTGTAAAACCAACAAAGACTGGGTTTAGATTTCAGTTGACGTTGAGTCAAGTTGCCATTGTTCTTAGTGTTCGCTTTATAGTAAATATTGCATATTTAGAACAATCTGGTGTGTTGTTCCTAGGTTAAATATGTATTGTTTTCTGCAACATTACAACATTTTGGAGGTTTTGATACACACAACTTTTAGACACTGCTGGGAATGGCCAGAAGAATACTGAAAATATTTGTTTGTTCATTGTATTGATTTCTGCAATAAATGAGTCAGTAAAAGCAGATGAAGGAATTCATTCATGCTATGTATGAGTTATAGACACTTCCAATTTTCTTCTTTCTAATTCACACCTCAATAACATTACAGAAAATATATTGGGTCAGTTTCATTAGTCTTTGCCTCCCCTTCCAGAAATATGAAGTAGATATTGATTTTACCAAATTAAAATATAATCCAAATCTTTGGCTCTATGAATTTATCTATATTTTTTTAGAGTGCACTCGTTTTCTTACTATCATCAATTTGTTCCCCTGACCTGTACTTCAAACACAGGTATATTAAAATGATCTATTGGTTTCTTATATAAGTCGTTGTTTATAGACATGTTATTGTCTCTGGACTCTGGAGTTTGGCTAACTCTTTTTAGGCTGGTTGTGCCTCAGTTCCATAAGTCTGATGCCCGCTGCTAAAAGGGGGTTGTTCATTTTCTGGCAGTAAATAATGAAATGAAACAAATACAATCTGTAATAGAATCAAATCTGAGTACAATGAGTCCACAATTCAATTTGGATTTAATATAGTTGCTTAATCCTGTTAAGGGGTGCCCTCATGAGAAAGATGCTTTAGCAGCCCGGAGCAGAGCTTGAAACGTGAGGACAGGCAGTTAAAGCTGGCTTCATAGTGCAGTAGAGGATGAGAGGGGACAATATGCTTTTGCACCATGCCACGCAGCTGAGCCTGATGACACCATTCTGGATAGACTGGAGGTTGCCAATGGGACTTCGTGGAGACCATGGAGAAAGATGTAACACCAGTGCAGGAAATTATTTTCTGTTTTCTGCCTATTCGGAAAAGTCCAAGGGGCCAGGGAAAGTATTGCATCTATCTGTTTGGATACACTTGCCATTTTTTATTTTACTCTGGTGGAAGTGTCTCACAGGAAGCCAGATTCATCATTATATGAAGCAAAGGAAGCTTCATCCGTGGGAGAAACAAGAAGAGAGAAACACTAAAAATGAACTGTCACTGTACAGAAGTAGAAAGAGTCATTAATTTTTGTGGAGCCATTGCTTCATCTAGGAATAATTAAATCTTGCAAGAGACAACAAGAAACCTATGCAGTTATATCATAAATTCTGTTTTTCAAGATACAGTCCTTAAACATAAATTGCACTTCTCCTGCAGGAAATGCACGTACGTTTTTACAGGCATAGAACGTCTTCCACCAGAATTCGTTGTAGGGAACAGGTGGCGTCTTATTGCTCCAGGAAAATAAGGAGCAAAGGACTTACCATGCCCATAAAACAGACTATGGAGCTAGCTAGGAGGAAACTATCAGGGTTATTAGCATCAGGATGTGAAAAACCACACATTTCTAACTACTTCAGAGGCTGGCACTGAATTAAAAAAACTAGGTCACTAAAACCATCTCATTGCTATAACATACCCCCAGTTATCCTACAAAGCTATTGTTTTTCCTGTCTCTCTTCAGCTTAACTCCTTGTAGAAGAGATGTCAGCCAAGAAATATTTGCCACCAAGTCTTGGTAATGCAGGTTTCTTTCTGCTCTTCAACACTTGATGTATTCCCTCCTTCCCCCATTTTGGAATACCCTCTCCCGAATCATCCAGCTAGTCACACTCTTGAAAGTTTTACTGAACTTTATTTGCAGTAAAAGGCACGGGCAGAACTGTCCTTGTCCACTTTATTTGTATCCACTTTGCTGGGGCAGTGGTTTCCAATTTTTAATTTTGGGGGTTTTTTTTACTGAACTCTAAAACATTCCCCAGATTTGTCCAGGCTCTTCTACAGTGATCATAAATCCATTGGCAATGTCCTCATTGTTACATATTTTCTGTGGACCTTTTGAAAGTAGTCCAGAGTTTCTATGGGCCATGCACTGAAAATCACCGAGCTCTACTGATTTCTAAATCTGGTTTCCTTGATGGGGCAGTGCTTAAATGGGGTGATTACAAGGTGAAGCTGTGAAATGAAAGTTCATTCCCTATTCCTTAATGTTCAAAATAGGGAAAGTTGTCTCCCTCCATGTAAGTAGTCATGAGCAGGGCATTAGTTAATAAGTAGGTGTGGCCCAGGAGCAGACTGTGGTCTCCTTTACGTGTGCATACACTCTCTGGACTGGCTCAACTAGCTTGTAGCTGGTGTCCTAAGTGTTCAAAGTGCAATTGTTGCATATTGTGCAACACTAATCATGATAAAACTGACCCTTTTATGCAGTGAGCCTGTGCTTGAGCAGGTTGCCTGGCCATGGAGAGAGTTGGGTTCCTACCTTGGGTGCTATCATTGGAGACCTCTAAAGGCCCTCAACTTTTTAGACACTCATATGCCTAATGTTTGCCTATGTGACTACCTTGTCCACTTCGACTGTATGTCAGGCAAACTTTCCAATTAAGGTCAGGTTTTCTTCTGCACTAGCCTTAGTTTTCCTTTGTGTCTTTCCTTTGATTTCAGTGGGTGATGCTGCCATACATCTAGAGTGGAAGATGACAAAATTGATCCTCAGAATCACAGGTAAGTTACCAGGAAAGTCACACAGTTCCAACTATTTTTCTCAGTTATGCACTGAGCAATATGAAGGGGAAGTCACTGAGGTAGAATTTACATCAAACCCCAAAGAGCCACTTCTGCAATGTCATTTTTCAGAGCAAAGTCACTTGTCATTGCCACTTCATTTTAAACTCTGTTGGTGAGAAGGTATAGATGAGAGGAACTGCATCCTTCAGCCTGGAGAGGTCATGGTAGAGCTTTATTTTGGGACCTTGTGAACTCAGGTGACCTGATCCTCAGCCAAGTTACAAGCTCAATAGAAATACACCTTGATATTATCAATACATTGAAGCATTTAGATAGCACCATAAATATACATACTGCTTTAGAGAATACAGATAGACATATTCTCTGCCCTAAAGACCTTAGAATAGGAGTAATGAAGTAAAATTACAACTAGCACTTAATCTATTGAATATCTCCCACTGCACAGCAGACCCTCAGCTACTTCAAAAATAGGGTTGTATCACCTAATCTCATGTACTGAATAGTTAATGCCGAGTTAAAGAATTGTAGACATTGAATTGTTAATACCGTTTCCTATGCTGCTTCAGTGTTCCTCTTCTTCAGTCTTTTTTGCCCAACTGACAACTAGATACAGCCCTATTGAACTTGTCAGATCATGGTCCAAGCTCCCAGTCAAGTGGAAACAAAATTTTAATCCATGTTGCCAGTTGTCAGGGAGGGTGACTTGATCTAATTGTCCTGGTCCCTCAGTTAGAACTGTTACGCTTCTGGGTGATTTTGAGGAGAATGTGCTGTATTATTGAGCATGGAGCTCTTCTACTTACCTAATCGGTATCACCATTAGAAGAAAGTTGAACAGATGGAAATAGATTGTAGAAGGCTGGGGACGTCAACAGAGTTGATCTGAGAGAATATTAAGAAACTATCATTTGCCTTTGAGTGTTATGTCATATATACACTGAAATAATTCCAACATGTCCTGCTGGGTTAAGAAATATATTTACTGTCAAATATCCAAGTACAGTTTTCTTGTTTGTTCTTGTGAATGAAATACAAGTATTGGGAAATACATGCCAAACATTGGTGCTCTAACCAAAGAAAGATGTTTGTGGTTTTAAGACTGCCAGAAAACAGGGAACAGCTTCTTCATGGCTCTTCCGTGTTATCATCCAGGGGAGCCAAACATGGTTCATCTGTTCTGAGCAGCAGGACAGAGATTCTGTCCTACTCCCTGGTACCATCACCCTTACAGAGAACAACAGACATCTATGAAGAGTCTCTTCCTCTGGTGTGAAAAAGTCAGTTCTGGTGCCAGCTCAGATGTTGCCTTTAGGAGAGAAAATAATGCTGTTTCTGAATGATTCCAGCTTGCTGGAACTACTGTGTTCCTGTGTGTATACATTAAAAATGCAATTATGTCTTTTAAAGAAGGAAATAATTAGAGTTGAAATGAAAGTGCTATACTTAGCCTACCTTAAAGGAAAATTAGACCACTCCATTCATTGTTACTATTGCCATTAATGTAACGATAAACAAAAGCTGTTGTCCAAGTTTGGACATGTTTATTATGCTATGAATGTACTTTCTGGTGGGCATATTCCACCTCTTTGAATTTAGTTTCTTGATTTGAATTGATAGAAATGAGTATGTGTGGTGAACTTCTCCTGGGAGAAGACTTGCAGCCCCAAGGCTTAGCAATGGCAAGTCTAAATCCTGAAACAATTGTGTTTTTTAAAGTGACTTCCTCACCATAATTGGCTTATTAATTCTGCAGAAAAATGAGTTCTGCAGATGTTTGTCAGGGTTTTTTTTCTTGCATGTTTTTCCCCTCCCCTTTGAAAAAGAGAAAGGAGTTTGGACTGCCTCTAGAAAGGAGAGAGAAAGAGAAAACCCTTTTTCTGAAGTGGAGAGTTAGACGTCATTACTTCCATTACCTGGCATGGCATTTGTGGAGATATAGTACCTAGCCCCATATGTAGTGATTGTAGCATAAAAATCACAGAAAAACGCACCAGCCAATATTACATTTCCCTGTCTCCCATCCCATGCCCCATCCTTCCCACAAATAGATGTGTAGCACAGCAGCTCCCATGGAACAATTTTAAAAGGCCACATTGTCCTTATTCATTCATCTGCTCTCCCTGGAGTATTCCTCACTGGAACTCGTAGACAATTTCTGAGAAGGTGTTTTTTCCCATTTCAAATATGCTTGCTATGGAATTTATGCTTGGAGAGAACTACACATCCTGGAAAAGCCAAAATCTCAGTTTGGTGGTTTCTTGTTTACCCGGAGTCATAGACGACAGCTCATCAGTCTTCTGCTGGTAATTTTTATCTATTGAATGGAAATTCTTCCTAAGACGAGATACTGAGCAATACCATTTTCCTCACTAGTTCTTGATAGTTCAGTTGGAAATTTCCAAATTTCTAGTTTCTATTCTTCCAAATATCCTGATGGACTGCTCCTTCAGACTGCTGTGAGATACTGTTTCCTGGAGACGTGCTAACTGTTATTGTAGCGTGTGATGAATTTATTGCTTTTCAGGGAACCAAACAGTAGAAAAACTTAATGATAAAAGAAATAAAAAAATATAAGCTAGACCCAAGCTTTTAAAGAGAAGACTGGAAAAACAGATAAAGTAACAGGTGAAATAGACAAGAAATGTCATCACTCTGTAGCTAAAAACTGGAACTCCTTTTTTGCTGGTTCCTCAGCATCTCTTGCTGAGGAATCTTGTTATCTTTGGATTTCAGGGATCAAGGATGGCTGAAGTTTTCAGAAATACTCTCTCTCTTTTCCCTTAGGTTTGTTAGGATGCGTTTGTATGGCTCTTTTTCAGCTGTTATGGCACAAAGCAGTTATTTCTCCTTAAACAGGCAAGGGGAATATGAACTATGTAAATGCTGTTCTACAGGATAGCCAGCTCTTTCTGGTACCCAGATCTAAGATATTTTTAAAAATAAACATTATTCATTCTTACTCAGCCTATTAACCTTGCCCCTAGCCCATTCAAAACTGTTCCTTATTAAATATTGCACAATATTATATATTATATATAGATTATACTTACTTTCTAATGAGTTAATGGCTGCTGGCAAGCACAGGGTTTCTCTGGCGACCACATATGGCACAAAATTAACAAAGTGATTACTTAGAGCTGCTTCTGGTGATCCAGATGCCCACTGGGATGTGGGACAAGTCAGGACATCAAGGTCTCCTGTTGCTTGCATGAGTTCCCCAGTCACACTGGACCATCCTGCCGTTGGCAGCCGCTTGTCAATTTCTAATTAAAAAATGTCAGATTTCATTCTTGCTTTAAACAGAAAGAGAAATATAGGTCAAGGCTTACTTTTATTTCACAAAAGAAGAATTATTGTTTTCTGACCAGCCCTGTTCCTGTTTTGGGCCTGAATCCACCTCACTTCACTTCAAGACATTTCAGTGAACCTACTGACCCATACAGGGGATCTGGGGACACACTGAGCTGAAGGAAGGCACCTCTGTCAGATGCATAAAGTTAAGAAGAAGAAGACGGGCAATACAAGCTCCTGTATTTGGATCTGCTGAGAACATACCACTGTGTAATGCAAGTTCCTACATAGCCAGGACCCAGCTTCTCCTGGTCCCTGTTGCAGTAGCACAGAAATATTACAATGATGAACATGTTGCCTCCACTTTACCTCTGCGGCTTCTACCAAGGAAGATATACAGACTCCTAAAAAGGCCTTTATGATACCAGCTCCAACTGGCATGACCAAAACCAACAGTCGCTACTTCTGTTCAAGTGGAGGTGGAGATGAGAGGAGGAAAAAAGTGAAACAAATACTTATTTGAGTAATTAAGACACTGTGGGAGCGTCTAAGGGAGCATCTGAGGGTAGCTTTACTACCCTGCCTCCCTCTCCGCCATCTGAAAGGTAGAGCGGCTGGGTACACGTCACAGCACTGGCTAAATAGTTGCACTTCCACCCAGAGGAAAGCGTGAGAGTACAGCTTTTTGCCAACGTTGGAAGCTTGCCAAGCTCTGTGGTATTTAAGCAGTCATGACTTTGTCTTCATCTGCACAGATTAAATATGGATGTGTATATTAATTATGCAAATGCGAAACTGCAGATCTCAATCAAGTAGAGCCAAGGATACACTATCCTTTGCAAGTGCTGATTGATGCCATACACGCAAGAAAAACAGAGACCATTCAGCTCATTGCTATGTATATTCTGGAGTGGGGAGGGAAGGAAGAAGGGAAATTTGGAAGTAAACAGTGTTTTATAATGAGAGTGAAACTATAAATGCCATAACTTTCTATAATACCTAATAGCCTCTACTCAGCAAAACAGATTGCTTACTTAGCAGGAGACAGCTCTAGAAGATGTTGAAAACACGTATTTAGAGTGAGATGAACGTTATTAACTATAATCAAGATGTTCATAACAGTTTTAATCAAGGGCCAAAACTGGGCTTTGATGTGACATGGTAGAAATATCTGATTTTTCTGTAACTTCATGTAAATTATTAACAAGTAGTTGGAAATCAGTGGTACTATATCAGTATAAACTTGATGTTCTGGGGCAGAGGATAGATAAACTTTCCAGGTTTAGCTTTGAGATTGATGGCACCACAAAAGTTGATCTGTTTCTCTGCTTGCTTTTTTTTTTAAACAGAAGAATATGATGCAGGCTTTCAAGGAAGGCGAATTGGATTGTACACGTGAAATTTCCAGATTCCTGCCAATGCACACAAAAAAATGGTGTGTTGTTAGAGAGACCTCACCCTGCAGCCAATGACTAGCACCAATCTCCCTTCCCTCTGCTCGGCTCACCAACTGAATGCTCCAGCATCTGCTACTGAACCACAGATTATACCATTTGGGGCCTGTCACCAGGATATTGTTAACATGCCAGAAAACTCATTTCTCTGCCAGTCTGACAAGGCCCATAAGCAACCTACCCATTTGTCAAAGTTCGGGAAGACAGAGAAGAAAGCATAGGTGTCAGAAAGGGAAGCTGGCCAGCAGCTGGCCAGTAGAAGAAGAGGGATGGACAAGAAGATTGCAGGGCAAGGCAGAGACCAAGCACTCTGCCATCATCCAAGCTCACTAACAAGGAGGCTCAGAAGAGCCAAACCCCAGCACTTCCATGTCTCCCAGGCACCGTTCTCTCACCTGCTCTACTGCCATGAAAGATGGGCATTGAGTGCTCCCTGGTCAGCACTGCCTACTTAGCACAGGAGGTCTACTCAGGAAGATGTACTTCCCCCAAAGTCATAAGTTTTGGCTCCTGTTCATCTAGCACCTCCTTCCAAGGGCTTGAGATGGTCTGATTTTAGTATATCTTTGCACTGCAAAGGGTGTATTGAATGCCCATTATTTTTAGGATACAAGGGGACTCTTTGGTGACACACAGCAGTATTTGCACACTTGCAATCAGCCAAATAAAGTTACTATTTCTCTTCTTATCCCTTAACAACCATATCCCCCTTGTCTGCTGCCAGGTATTTTCTTGACCCTAGAAATTCTACCTGAGTTCACACTTGCAGTGCTATCAGTATATGTGGCATACAGAATTCAGACCATACCAATTTACCTTATGCGAGTCCTCTCTCTGCTTGGCTTAATGTATCACTTTGGCCAGTTATCTGAACAAGTCTATGCTGTGAAACTTGGTATTTCTGGTTTTGTAATGAACTTTCTCTTGATTTAAATCTATCCTATATATTGCTAATTGAGGTTTCACTTTTGTAACTACAGAAAGCTTTCCTCTATACCAGGAGCTCCAACCTTCCTGTGATTGTGTATCACTTTCAGAGCTTGCAGTGGCAACTCCCACATACATTTGTGTCTAGGAGGAGGCACTTGGGTGGTCAAGCCTTCAGGAATCTTTGCCTTTTACGATATTTTTGCCTTTATTCTGGTAGGTTGCGCGTATGTACACTCACCCATTCATTCCCTTGCACTTCACCTATTCACTCATATTCTTATAACAGAAAATTTGCTGGTCTTTCATTTGGCTAAAATGGAAATTAAAACCTGACAAGCAGATAAAACAAAGTGGCATAGAGACATATGAATTACTACTAAACGTCTAAAGCTTTAGTGTGGACGTTTTAAAGTGTTCCTAAACCTGAATATATTCCTTTTGAAATATTATAAACTTAGCAATGATGTTCAAATCATAGAGAAGGTTAGCCTTTCAAGATTTGTTAGACACAGGCAAGTTGCATACACATATGCATTCATATACATTTAAATTCACCTCCTGCTTATTTGAACCATAAGCTTTATCTTAACTTTTACTCCTAGAGTTTGCCAAACTGTTCAAAGGTTAGCTTAAAAAATCATTAGGAAACTGAAAAGTCCTCTCACCTGATCAAGTGATAACCTTGCAAGAATCTGAATAGTATATCTCTTTGACCTCTGCCCATGCTTCTTGCAAACTTTAAAACATCAAGTCAGGCGTGAGATGCAAATGTAGATTGAGTGAAGTGACAGACATTGATGAAGAACCGTGTGACAGGACTCCTTACCTGCGGACTGCGTAACAGATGAGGGGTTTTAGCAATCGGGTTTCCCCAAGAAAGGACAAGCTTGTTTAGTGTGTTAACCACAAGCACATCTTGGGTCTCAGGTCTTTTATAATGTATCATAAGTGATTTATCGATGGCAGATCAGTTAGTATGCTCTGGAATAAGGCGGACTGGTCACCTCTGCCATGTGTTTTACACAATTAAATGCTGCGTTCTTAATCTCTGTCTTTCCTGATGTAGATGTGATGTTTAGTATTATATTTTGACTGGAAAGTATAGGGAAAATATGACAGCAAAAACAATTAGACTAGGAGTAACTTTTAATTATTTTCTGCTCCCCGATTCCACCAAAAGGATTTTGTATTTTAAAATTCAAAATTTAAAATTCATTTTCTGCTGCCATCCTGAAGAGTCCGTGTTAGGTGAGTACCCACCTCCCCCACCCACACATTGTGCTATTTGCTCTCTGTTTTGTATCTGTCGTTTATTCACTTATGGACAGATTCTCATTAATAAAAATAGAGAAAAAATAAAACAGCAACTTGTCAGATTAGAATAATTGGGGACCTTGTTCACAAACCTGATGAAGAAGCCAGAACACAGGCAGAGAGAGTGAAACCCTTTCCTCTTTCTATTTTTTCCTTCCAGGTCAAACTTTCTTATGGAACAAATGCTGGGGAGAAATTGTGTATCCTGCTGCCTCAGGTCTTCTTCTGAGGAAACGAAACATTTCAATCTTTTGCACTTTCAGTCTACAAAACAGCTGAAGACTTTTTTCCTGAAAAGCTTTGGGAAAACTGGAACCTCCTTAAGATATTCTTTATGTGTACTTACAAATATTACATGTTTGTGTGTAGTATAGTTTGAAACTATAGTATTTAATATTATGACATTAAGAAAGTCAGAGTTGAGTTAGGAAAACACGCACCCACAGCTGAAGTCCACACCACAAGAAGAGTTGAAAGCATTTCCCTGGGAATCCTAGAGCACAAATGAGACATTGTGGTTTTGTCACCATGGAGATGCAGTTGTTTCTAAAGCTTTTTGCTTTCATTTAGCCATCTATATAATGAGTGTGGGACAGGTCAGAGAGACAAAGAGGGGAAAAAGACTACGAGGACTATGAGGAGTGCTAAATGATCTGAAAAAAATAATATGGATTACAAAGATTTTCTTTTCATATAATAAACAGTTAAAAGGGGCAAATGGAGACCCTTCAATTTTGTTCCCAAAAATATCTCATAGTTTTTCCTGAAAGAAGTTTAAATAATTAAAAATTGCCTGATAACATGCAGTAAAAGAGAATGGTAATGGGGAGTATAAGATATAAACAATAATATTTATAATAGATAGATGAATAGGTGAATAAATTATAGACACAAAGGGCAGATCTTGACATGTCCTGGCAAAGGCTCAAATGAAAGTGACTGTCAAATCAAGGTTACCACTGCATTTGATTACTCAGTTTGACCAGTATGTCTACAGCTTCACACTTTTACTTGCACATACATTTAATATGTGCATTCTGGGAAGCTTAGAATTTCATCTCCATTTCATTTTAAAAAATCTTTATAGAGAATTAAATTAAATTGTGTTGGGGAGAATCAAGAAGTTAATCAAAGATAAATCAAAATTTTGCTTGGAAAGTATATCTAGAATTACCAAGTTACACTTGGGATATTTTTTTTTTCTATATCAATAGCTTTTTCATTACCAAATGTATTCTACAATACATGCACACAAAAAAATGTTCTTGAACAATGTGATTTCGTTTTTTCATTTGTAATAACATGAATGAAAACAGTAAAATATGAATAGTAGGAGCATCACCTCTAAGTAATAAAATGTTTTTCTCCTATTGTGTTTGAAATCACATCTATTTAATTTACTTAAGATCATATATTGAAAATTAAAAACTGTCAGAGGCCTTTGCAAATTTGAAACTCGGAACCAAAATCTGTTGAATACAGTTGCTGTTATTTATGTCAACTTGTTGATTACAGAAAATTTAGTTTTCTGAAAATGATAAAGCCTTGGTCACCTGTCTGTGACTGTTTTGTGTTATTTTCACATAGCTTTCTCTTTGTAGAAAAGGAGTTAAAGATAATTTGTATTGTGTAAATCAGTTCATTGCAAAAAAAGGGGAGATACACCATACTGTGTCACACTTTTGTAGAAACAGTCTCCTCTTGTCGCCATAACCGGGTCAAACACACTCTTTACCTCTTTGCTCCTGAGAACTTTACATATTGTATTTCATGCCAGAGATCCAAAAACTCTTATAAGAGCTCACTAAGTTCATTATTTGGGCTTGTTTAGACAGACAGTTTGATCTTCTTTATTTCACACATAAGGTGAAGTTTCTTCGTCTCTGCTAGACAAGGATTCCCCATCGTGCTAAGCAAATAACTCCAGACAAGACAATAGGTGCCTACATGCTACAGCTCTCCACACAAAGTCAGCAGCAATTCCTGTGATTTTCAAGTTTTTAATCTTATGCTCAGGGCTTTGCCATGGTAGAACTAGTTGCTTCTTGATGATTATTAGACTTATTATTTGGATTATCTTGATAGATTGAAGCCTTATTAGTGCTCTTCAAAATTAACGTTGCAACTACAGGACATGGAAGTGTGTTTGTATGTACAGTAACATGTGAATTTCAAGTGAAGTTGCTTCAGACAATGTTTGTTGGATGCCAGTGAGGATCACCACTTTTACCAAGCGGACAGAAATTCAGGCCTTCATATCAGGCCTTTGCATTTTCTCCTGTTTTCAGACATTATCAGGTTTTGTATGGCTGGATTTTCTTGCTCTACCATTTCCTAACTTTGTGAAACTATCTGTTTACAATCTTAAATCCTCTACAAGGACAGCTTCGGTCAGTGGGGCTAATAAATTCACATCTGTTTTCAGATACAATACACTTGAAGGTCAGGCATGGTATTAAAGGTGAAGCAACTTTGGCCAAGATTTCATTTCTGTGGGCATAAAGACACAGTAACTGGTTAAAATGGTTCCAATGTACTATTAGGTAATTGAAATCTCCATCTCTGTTTGTTTGCATGTTGATTGAGCACCTGCAATTAGTTCATTAAAAGCCAGAGATTTTACCTGTCTTCTCTCTCTCTTTTTTTTTAATGTGGCCTGAGAGGAGAGAACTTCTATTGGTAAACTCCACGTAAACTGAGATATGCTATGATCATATCTCTTGACTTATTCTGATACTAACTTGGGTTTTAAATTGAGGCTTTCATGTCTAATGTTAAGGTATGCTCTTTGCAAAGGTGAGAAAGCTTATCCCAATTAATATAATATTTTATTTTCTAATGCCCTTAATGACTAGACTCTTGGACTCACCTGTGCTTAAAATTTTATATCTCCTGAGCAGTAGAAGATCTAAAAGTTTTTAGTAGAGGTGCACCTGAAGAGAAAGTTTTGCAGTAGGCGTGTGCGTGTGTTTGTGTGTGTGTGTGTACAAAGTAATGAAAGTTTAAAGAAGAGTTTTGTACCAAATAGAACAATACAGGTTATTTATTATCAGGACAGTACTAAAAGGGGGACAATTTTCAACGGCGAAGCATGAGGAAGTGCTCTTTGGTGTGTGTGCATTTAATTCACCCATGCCAAAACTATTGTCATGCACTCAGCAGGTCTAGATGTATACTGCTTTCAATCTGTGTTTCAAGATATGCCCAGAGAGAATTGTCATTTCTGGAGTTCTCTGGGTACATGTGGTTTCTTCCAAGACCAATCTGGTTAAAAGCAGTTATTTCTGGATTCTGAATCATTTTGAATTTATCTGTAACATATACAGACAAGTAATTCAATCACTGGAAGAATATCAAACTCTGTATCAAACTACCCAAGATCTGAAATAAATAATTGCAAATCAATCCCTTTTTCTACTTTAGACAGACAATATAGCCATTAAAAAACTGACAGCTTGTTCAATTTTAAGGGGAAATAATGTTAATGATGTTTGTAAACTGCCAAGTATTGATGTGTGAAAGGCTTACTAAGCATATTTCATGATCATTTCAGAATTATTCAAATAACAGTTCTTGCTTGCTTGTCTAGGAGATCTCATCTTGCTGCAGTCCGCCACAGAGTGCCAAGGCACAGTAAGCTCAGAAGCCAGCCAATTTATACCACTCCTTTCTACTCCCTTTGCTGTTTCTTACATGGATCAGGACAACGCATGGTGGGAAGAAATGCTCTCACCTCTGTAGGCAGCAGAGCTGGGGCTGTTGCTGTGTCTTCTTACTACAACACGCAGAATCACTGGGGTAAAATTTTCAGGCGTTCATGGCATTAAGTCTTGAAAGTCAACTTTTTGCTTTCTCTTTTGCATACAGTATACTTTTATATTTTACTTGTATAACTGTACAACTGAGGCAAGAGAGCAGGTGCCTCTGAGGGGTGCAGAGTCCCAGGGAATGGAGACAGAGATCATGACCCACTGGAGATGGCAGCTGACTCCTCTATCTCAACAGACAGCTGTATCAGGACACGATGGGGTCCAGCAGCTACCTATGGACCAGGGCCATGGGGGTTCCCCATGGAGGAGGCAGCACAGCATCTGGCGTATCCCTGAGGATGGGGATGGGCTAAGGCTGGGCCAGGACATGGGCCTGTGGGTTGGCCTAGCGCAGGGGGGCCCATGGCCAGGCAGGGCAGGGCTGTGGGGAGCTGGAGACCAGCCCTGCTGTGGGGGCTGATGGTCCTGGGTGTGACATGGGGTCCTGTGCTGTGGCCAGGTGGGGGAACCCTAGGGAGCTGGGCAGGGACCTCTCAGGGCTGGTGGTCAGTGACCTCAGGGCCCTGACAACATGAATGCTTTTACTGATGCGAGTTCAACGTGAAGTCTGTCACAGCGAAGAGAAAACACTCATGCTTGATGCGACAGAATGGAGGAAGCCAGGAGCATGTGTACGTTGTTCCTCCCCTTGAGGCAACAAGTCCCTGTATTTACCAAAAGTATTGCGTCTAAATAGGGCTTGCAAAGAATGCAGGCAGCTTTTAGTTTCTGTCAGCCACACCCTACGTCTCTGCACAATGGCACCGGCTTTATCTGGTTTTGGGGTGAAAGGATTTCCACCGGCCTCTGAAGAGAAGCACCTAGGCTGTGGGACAGCCCTGTGCATCACCCAGGACAGGAGGTCCCACCAGAGATGCCGCATCCTCCAAAGGCAGCAGAACAAGCTCTGCGCTCACTCTTTGCAGAGCAGACGTGCACTGAGTAGGTCTGCTGCTGGGGCAAGATTTTTGGAAGCTCTCAAGTGTCCGAGGTGCCAGATCCCCATCAACTGTCACTGGAGAAGGAATTAAGTTCACGAGTCATTTATGCTCTTGAAAATGCGATGCTAGCTCGGCAATTACTTGGCCAGCACACAGGGATGAAGGAGGCCATGGATGGGTTAGCAGCTGTCTTCCTCCCCAGCACCCGGCATGGAGGCTGGTGAACAGATTTAGTGCCCTGACTATCTCAGACACTGCTCAGACTTTGTGCAGGATGACAAGTTAGGAGCACTGGGCCCAGAACGCAACCACTCTTACAAAACCAGCAAAGCATGTCCATTTGGCTTTTAATTGACTCCCTAGTGTCTGAATGATGAGAAATTTGCGTGTCTTTTCCTTTAAGCAATAAAAAGACAAAAGAGAAAGAAGGAAAGGGAAAAAAATAACCCCAAAGCTTTACAAAATCAGATAAGGAAAGGTACCCGAGGGTATTGATACTAATGAGGATATTCATGATATTTACACCATCAAGCTGTTATTTCCTTTTGTGATATATAAATTTCTATTATTATTTGTTATTATTATTATTGTTGTTGTTGTTGTTGTTATTGTTATTGTTGTTATTATTATTGCTGTCATTATTATTCTTTCCCAAGAAACTATTTCAGTTACTGATATTCTGTGCCAAATGTGAATATAGTTTTCCTTGTTTCAGTACTGGGTATTTTGTAATTATAACATCTATAGTCAGTGTTACCAATACTCTCTGGAGTAGCTTTCTTGTTCTTTTGTACAGAGAGACCTTCCTACAATGTGTTTCTGCATTTCCACTAAATAAGAGCATCAGCAAACTACCACTGTGCTGAATCTCTCCAGTTTAACTTCCCTACAAATCCTGTGTGGTGTAGGAAACAGTATGTGCTCTTTCTCCCTCTTATTGTCTGTTAAGGTTTTACTGACCAAATGGAATCCCAAGATGCTTTTTGTAAGACAGTTTCCCATTGACTGAAAGGTCTTAAATCTTTTTCTTCTTTCTCTCTCCTTCTTTTTTTCTTTCTTTTTTTTTTTTTGGCAACAGATGATAATTAGTTTTCTAACGGATAAATCTATCTTACAAACAAAATAAATAACAAAAAAATACATATTTTCATATACAAATACAAGAAAGCTAGGCTTTTGAGGAATGTTTCAGTGTCAGCAAGAAATTCTTTGCATCCAGGATGAATTTAGTTGAGATGAGGGAGGAAGGAAGAGATAAGAAAAGACGTGGAATGGAGGGAAAATTTTTACACAACACAAATCTGTGATCTTTGAAAGCTCTTAGGATCTACCTCCTACCACTGATGATGCAAACCCATCTGTCTTTTCCTTTGTCTTTGAGAGGTAACAACTACACTAGGGATTATACCAAAGCTGATGAGAATTAGCATGCTTGCATGTTCGGTTAGAGAACTCCATCCTACTAATTTTTGTGGAGTTTTGATTTTCCATCACAGAATTTGGGTCTTCTTTATGGACCTGTCACACTGAGAGGTGAAAAAAATATATTGTTATTTATTTCCAGCGCATAAAATCCAAAATAAAGCACTGATATAACAGTGCAATTCCAATTATACTAATATTTAAAATATGGTTTTCATGGAAATTATTTTGGTTTGCTATCCAGTGATTCCAAAGGGTTTGTAGATCCTCCACAGAAACCCACGGTTCCTCCTGCTTGGCTCAGTCATTTTCTTCGGGTCACACAGTATGTAAGCCTGTGAGCTTTATTTATTTATTATCACTTTTTCTTAAAATAATTTGGTTTCTTATTTTCCTGTCCCCAAGATAGCTGAGTTCCTAGGAATGGCATAGCCGTGGCACATCAGTTATTTTTTTCAGCTGTCAGATGAATACATCTTCCCTCAGCCGTCACTTTAATGTGAAAATTCCAGAAGATGTATTATGTATACAAATACGTTACAAACTGTGCCATGACATACAACGAGTAAGATCTGCCTGTTTGCCTGAGGTTCCCTCAGCTAAAGTTGTTCGCTTCCTCCCAGCTCTGTCTGGCTCTTGCAGTGAGCTAGTCTTTAATCTGCATCCAAAACACCCAGTTGTTCCGGATGTCCTCGTTCCCTTAATAGAGAAGGTCTCAGCACCTCCTCTCCCCTCACTGAACAACACAAAGCAACAAAAATCATGCTCTTTGAAGACTGTGGAATTAATCTGTATGAATTTATGAATATTGTATGAGGCCAGGTAACAAGAAATGCTTATTTAGACATATCGCACTTAGTTTAATAGCTGGGCAATAGCAACAAAAGAACAACCTGTGACTAAAATAACTAGAAGATTCTTGCTGGTCAACTCAAATGGCTAGTATCAAAACTCCTGGAGAGTTCCCTCTAACGGACAGGATCTCAACATCTAATGGCCTGAACATCACAGACTGAATCTATGAAATTAATTGAATGAGGATGCACAAACAGGAGGTAATTGTAAACCTAAAAAATGGCTGTTACGATGCACCAGCCGCCAGGACTTGTGTTGTCTTTGTGTATGTGACACTTTTACTTTGTCTATCTGAAACTTGAAGAATACCATTTTCCCAAGCTCAAACACCTTGCTAGCCAAACAAACTGAGAACGTACATTAAATATATAAAATATTAATGAATACTAAGAATCTTTTGTGAGTATTCTTACTTACTGTTAAGCAAGAAATAGGCGGGAAAATAGAAACAAATGGTCATTAATACATTTTGCAAGTTTAACAGTGTAGAATGATAAGGGAAGACAAAAGAATCAAATTTTATATTTAATAATTATGGAATATTTAATATTTAGTAATTAATGGAACTTTATATACTGCAACTCCAAAAAATAAGAAACAAGAAAAAAGTATGTTGGGTAAAAAAACAGTTTTATATTAGATAATAACTTTGTAAAAATGTATTACAGAAAACCACCAAATTATTGCTGCCTATTTTTCTGAACGTTGCACGTGGATTAACCACATCACAGCTGACATTGTCCCCGGAACAGAGGCTTGACATTTGCAAGAAAGGAAAGGACAGAGTAGTTATACCAAGGTTCAGCATTTTAAAGCAAACTGCACCTGGTAATTTATTTTCAATTTGATTTAGAGGAACTCTCTGAGGAGCTGTATGATATGTCAATATTTACTAAATCTTGGGAAAATAAGGAAATTCCAAAGGACTGGAGAACTACAGTCATTCCCAATATGTGAAAAGGGCAAAAGGGATGGCTCAGGGAACTAGGGACAATTATTGTGACACTGATCCTAGCTAAAATACTTTAACAGTTAACGTGGGAGTCTATTCACAAAGAATTAGAAGTTAAAAATACACTTAATGCCAGGCAACATAAGGGGTAGGTTTTGTCAAATAAAGACATCGTCTCTTCTTGAAAAAAGGATTACAGGTTTGGTTGATAAAGATGATTGTGTTGATATAATACATTTAGATTTCTCCAAGGCATTTGACTTAGCACCACATGACATTTTGGTTAAAAAGCTTGCATTATATGGAATTAACAGAGCACATATTAGATGGCTTAAGAATTAGTTTGTGACACATCTCAGAAGGTATTTGCTAATGCTGTGACATCAGCAGGTGAAACTGTTTCCTGCAATGTCCCAGGAAATCAATTTTTGGTCTAACACTGCCTAATGTTGTTATCAGTGACTTAGCTCAATCTTTTTTTTAGATGTTTTTCACACCATGAAACCCACACACATAGCAAAATAAAACTGACTGGCAGTAGGGCTTCTTTTTTCATTTGCCCTTTTTTGGCCCCTGGGTAGGAGCACACAGACGCACAAGTTTAAGGCCTCCGACTGGGACAACAGTAAATCTTTGCTTGTAACCTTTATGAACAACACCAGAATTGGTGTGGCATTTAATAATGAAAGCAGGCCATTGGCACAATCCAGTCCATTTTTTTTGGTTGAATAACCAGGAATGACCAAGAATATTTAATGGTAATGCAATCAGAGGCAAGGTATAACAGCTGGGAACCAGAACAGGAGTTAGGCCTTCAGAGAGGAGACTGTCCTGGAAAAGATAACAAGGTCCAAATTTAGACACCATTAGCAGTGTTCTGTAGAAAAATCTGACCAGATAGCTGGTTTTGTAAAGGGGTTTAGAGTGCAGCAGAAGGAGCAGAAGGAGGGAGGTACTCTTGTTTGGCAGAACTAAATGAATTTCTGAATGGGATGGCTGGTACTACAGAGTGGTACAGAAAATACTGCAAAGGGTCTGGCTGGTGCATTTTGCTATTGTGCTCAGGATCATACTTACTCTCACAATTTAGTGGAACAATTCTAAATTAAAACTCTGCTTTCTCATATTCTTTGTGGATTCTCTTGTTAAATCAGCAGACACCTGATTACTGTGCTGGCTCTCAGCCACATCTCTTCGAAGGATGATTTGCAAGTGGCAATCCCAGTTGGTAGGCTAACTGCTTTACAGCAAGGCCCAGTGGAAGACTGGGAAATTGGCAACCGCCTCTACAGAAGGAGCGATTTACGTAGAATCTGTTTCCTGTCATGAAGAATGCACAAAGATCTCACTGGTGTCAAAAAGACAGCTAAGCCCTACAACAGGACACAGATTAAGGCAGGAGCCTCCGGCAGGAACCCTAAACCACTTTTCCATTTCCTCCTGTCACCCCAGGCTGCACTTGCAAGACCCTGTTGCAGACTGCAGGCTTTCCAGTTGCCCTTGATAGCGTATAGACCCTCATATGGCTCACCATTAGAGCCTCCTACAGTCTCTCTTCTCCCCTCATGCGTCCTAGACCTATTCTTGGTCACCTGCTGCTCTCCTCCCCAAACTGTGCAAGAAAGTGAAAGCTGGCACAGGGACGTGGAGAGCTGGCTCACTTGTAAAAATGTACTAAAACATAATGTAATGCACAGCGCGGTGAAACATGGACACCCAGATGTAACGTCTGATGTAGATAGAGTTGCACTCTCAAAACAGCCAGCAATCTCCCTCCTACTCCAAGGAGCTCTTTCATCCATCTCAACCAAAGCATGATAACCAAAATTCTTTGAACTGGTTGCTCATATTAAGCACTATCTTCGATCTCTGAGAATCTTTCTCCACCTCTGCCTACCTAAGTAATTTCTAGGGAAAAATTTATTCAGAAAACAGATATAGCAACCAGTATTTTGCTCATGTCATACAAAAGACACAGATGCGCTTACCCAGGCTGCTGGGCTGCACACTGATCATTGATTTCACCCACTGCGTGTATTTCTGTTTGGGAAATAGATCTACTGCATTGTAATTCTTTCAAGCTCTCCCTTTTAACAATGCTTTGTATATTAATGAGGTTAGAGTTAATCTATCATTTGCAAATGGCCTGCTGGGAGTCAATAAAGTTTTGATAGGAAATAACAACCCAGCTGGGATATTATTAGAGAAAAAGTCAAAGGCATTTTCAGGCAGAAGAGGATGATAATGCTGCTGGCTCTGTGGTCATTGTCCTATTGGGGAGCCAAGAGGAAAGGTCCCAGCACCCATATACCAAAGAACAGGGTTTCTGTAAGATTATCACTACATAGTCCTAAAAGTCCACCTGGTTTTGACCTTACTCTTAGGTATTACAGAGGTTTTGAAAAGGTATTTCTTTGGAAAATCAAAGCATCATTTAATCTTCTATCTCATTTTCTTTTTCCTAGGCATTTTTCTTCAAAATAGTCCCATTTTAATCAGCAGCATGGCCTCCAAAGGTAGGACCCCCTCTTCAGTTTCACTTAGTGCTGCTGCTGATTGAAAGATGTAGTTCAACAGAGGAGGGAGCACCACATGGGCAGGCTGTAAATAGAACGGGCATCTCCAAATACTTGGTGCTGTTGAGCAATTCTAAGCTCACCACATCTGGCTTTAATTTCCTTACTATCCTTTCCTCTCATGCCCTGACTGTTAATACTGAATTGGAATTACTTGGCTACCTATTGTAAGTGGGTATTAGAGACAAAAGACTGGTCTGGAGAAGGTTGCTGGTCTTTTACTCTTGTTGCAAAGGCAACACAGCATTAAAGACAGAAAGTGTAAGAGAACAGAGGCAGAGCTGGAACAATATCACAAAGACACTGAGGCCTGTGTTACAATTCAACCAAATAGACAGTGGTATCGCCCAGATTTGAAGTTACCCTTGAGAGTTCATCTAGTGAAACTGAAACCATCTGTTCTCTTTAACAAGGATGTATTCAAGAATTGAGGATCTTGAGTCAGAGTGAGTGACATGCATATTAAAAAGCAACATACTGCTTGACTATACCAGAATTTAAAATAGCCTTACTCAAGAATATGTGCCAAACAAAGCACACGTAAATCACTTCTACTGGTAGGTAAAGTAAAGGTACTGATACTGATCCAAATTCTGAAATCAGACTTGCTTCTATAAGCAGCATTCAAGGTTGGACCACTTGGAAGCCTAAGAGTATGTATAAATCGTCAGGTGTAGACTAACCTTTTGCCTGTACTCTGGCCAGCAGAGCAAAGTAAAGATCTAAAAGTTGAAAATGTCAGACTTCAAGTTGCCTGTGAGTGCTTCATCTATCCCTAGGAGAGTGTGCATTAGGATACAGTCTCCAATTGCAGGGTCATCTACTATTTTTTTTCTAGGACCTCTGCCTTATTCAGTATCTGAGATAGATGCTCCTTATTTAACAAGCAGCTCTTCAATATGTTACTGTTCCTTTACCATTCTGTGCATACTCCTAGGCTGTATAACATAAACAATTTAGCCAATGGTTATGTATAAATGGTGGGATGGGCATGTTACACACCAAGGCCTGACACAGGGTTTCATCCAGGCTAGGAAGACCCCTGGAGATCACAGAAGATCTCTCCAGATTGCTTTCCAGAGGAGACCTCCTGCCTAAGGACATAGGTTCAAGTCTTTCCCTGACAGAGAGCCAGGGCATGGCTGGGGTGCACAGTACCTGGAGTACAGTGTTCATCATCAGGACACATATTTTTGTTTGAGTGACTGGACTTGCACACAGCTCCAGATATCCTAGGATGGCTAGAATTGTGATGACGCTGTAAGTCCACAGCTCTCCTGCAAAACAGACACCAAGGCCCCAGACACGTAGAGAGCCGGGATACCAGGAGCTCACAGTTGATGACAATCTGTGAAAAAAACAGCTTCACAAAGGTTTTTGGGCAACTAACACATGGAAAAACACCTAGCATGATTTCCAAGATCCTCTTGGCAATCACTGTAAGCAACCATCTCCTATTTGGGGCACCTAAGTACTCAGATCTGGTCCTAAGTGGTTTGCGAGCATTGTGTATGAATTCTGAAGCAGAAGAAAAATCTTGTTCCTTAAGACAGTGTTGAACTGTCAATAACAGAACACATAAAAATAACTGTGGAAGGGTCCTTGATTCTTATCCAGTTTGTTCCCTTGCCTCCAGCCTCTCCTCCCTCAGGGCAGGATCAACTATTTCTAAGTTACCTCTGGTAGGTATTTTTCTGACCTGTTCTTAACACAAAGTGATTGTAAAGCTGAACTATATAATCATTACAAAGAACAATGAAGTTAAATTAGAGGTTTAAGAGCAGAAGCAAGAACTATGTTTCAGGCCCAATCTTGCAGGCACCTTGACTATGAAACACCTAATTTTTTTTGTTACAATCTAATGAGCACATGAAGTGCAATCTATACAGTATTCTTTCCTATCAATCTGGTTCAGTAATCCATGCTGTTAAACTAGGCTTTGAGTCTGCTTCTCAGTGGCTTAGAGTTATATAATACTTCATCCATATTAGCTCCTCTATAGATAAGGCTTAGAGATTGCACAGCATTTAAGATACGGATTTCAGAAATAACACAAATCCTGTGACTGGAAATTACCTTTGCTTAGTTTAAAGTTGCTAGAGCGTGAAGTTTATTTTTACAACCGAGACAACAAGCAAGGGCTTTAAAAGAAAAATCAGAATGGCTGTATAGTAGGGGCTGACTCAGGTTGAGATGGAAAAAAGCTGGATGAGTCCCCTCTGTTGGCAATGTCCAATGGGGTGTGTGACAAGGGTCCAATAATGGGAGATTAGTCAGACTGCTGAACAGTTTTTTCCCTCACCACCCCACTCAAGGCACCTGCATCTGGCTGGGCTGCAATATCGCATCCGTTTTACTTGCAGTGGTTTGGCTGACTGAATACAGAGATGCTGCAGGGCACCTAGCTACAGGGTAGTTATATGTAGCTGGGGATAACAGACTGCTGGAGTGCAGGAGTGCTCAAAGTCAGCTAAATGTTAGGATACAAAGATGAGCACTGAAGACCTCACGGATAGAGTAGGGAAAGTCATATATATCCATACATATGTATGAATAGACATATGCACACCTGTATGTATTGATTCTATCTTACTGTCTGCAGTGGATAAATAGTGAACAATATTTCTTCCTGCATATTCATTCTACAAAGTGCCTTTTCTGTTTCTATAGCAACTTCTGTTGTTTGTAACTTGTAGTTCATGCTAAAAATATCCTGATTTAAAAGGGAGAAAATTCTAAAAAGTTAGAATAATTGGAAAAGATGGCAATTTTAAAATGAAATAGTCATAAACTATGCTTAATAAGTAGCCTGTTCATCCTAAGAAGCATTGAATGTGACATCCGTTATGTGACTTATAAAATAGAAATGGGGCTTTTATTAGTATGTCTCAGGTTCTTTGTTACAACCTGAGTTACTGCCATTTGAATGACTATGTAGTGTTCTCCATCAGAAATTCAGCCACTTGGTAATGAGTATAAAAGAGTTCTACCTCTAGACATACTCATCTTCCCGCCATGGGACCCCATCATACAGACTTCAGAGCAACAAGTGCAATTATGTGCTCCATTCTAAATGCAGTGATTGCAATAGGGGTCCCACATCACATGAAACCAGATTTTGTGAAGAGGAGCTTTAGCAATGGGCAGCAAGACACCTGGTACTATTCTTTTTTTCCTCCTTTAAATGAACTGAAAGCCTTTTATGGTTCATCCTTCAGCTCCAGGTGATACAGGTCTGAAACAGTCCCTCCCCTCACCATTAAAACTTTATGAATGCACATGGTTTTTGACAGGCAATTAGTCCTCATCTCCATGCTATATTGCTGTAGTTCGGGCAATGTATAATGTTTTATAATATTACGTATGCACAGAGAGGCACACATTCAATACAAAAACTGTACCTATGAATTTTTTGGCTTCAGGATTGCACTACAATGAGCAGAGTAGGAGGAACATCCTTACAGTGGGATCATGGCCTCCACTGATTTCTCTGCTCTCCTCTCCACACCATGTCCCAACAGTGGCCTACCCTTTTGAAACAGAAAGGGCTTAGCGTAGAATATGGACGGAGCAGGTCCATCCCAACCTCTGGTCTGTGCCTAAGGACTTCCCTCTGGGAAGGAAGAGGAGAAAGGAGTTGCAAGAAAAATGGGCAAACCAGGAGGTCAAATTTGTTAATGAGCAACTTCCTTCTTGTGTGCAATAGCCAATAAAAACTAATGAGTGCAAGAGTGAGACGGTGCACCCTCCCTGCTTTAAAATACACTGAAGACACTCTGAAAGATCTTAATTAATCTTTTTTTCTAGCTAAACTGAATACTTGTGGGGACAGAGACTGCACTATATTTGTTCTGAACAGAACACATTGTCAGCAGCCAATAAATTAAACTGTAATAAATAGAGTCATTCTGCTGCCGCGCAGTTTTGCACAGACATTCCTACTGGGACTGTTGCATATTGGTGTATGCTTCTCCTTGAACTTACTCTGTTATCTACATCTTTCTCCAGGCTGATGATTTTCAATTATTTCCTTGTTGATCTCTGTATTTTTGCCAGGGGAAGTGCAGAAGACATCTTTGCTTTCCTCCATTCCTGATTACATTCTGCATTCACTTTGCTTTATCCTCCCCTCTGCGGCTCCCAGCCATCTTTGTCTTTTAAAAGTTTGTTGGTTCTTTCTAAGTTGTTCATACCCCATTTCAGCATGAACAGATTTTTCTTGCAAGGACATGTAGCTATGACAAGAAATATGCAATTGTATGCATAGTTATCGAAAAGGTTACAAGTTTAAGACTTTTGGCACCCAGGAAACCAGTTTTCTGCCTGTCCATTGATTTTCCAAGTAAAGTTAAATGTGAGTTAACTGTGGCAAGCTACAGACTAGCTGCCCCTCTTGTCTGTCTTTCCTCCGTCCACAGCTTGCAGACATCTCTTTCTCTTCATTGCTGTTCTTCTTTATGCCACCAGTCTTACAAGAGACACTGAGAGTGAAGTGGCTGCCAAGGTCTCATCAGCTCTAGACAGGAGCAGAGTAGTTATCTCATTGCAAATTCGATTTTCTGACTCCAAGCCATTCTGTTCTTCCTGCATTTTACCTTTTCACTCTACAATGCCAGAAGCAGCTGGTTCATGTTAGCTCAAATTATCCCAAGAATTATTGTCCAAAGAATCAAAATCCCAAAAGGTGCCCAAAGAGTCAAGATACATCATTTTTCTTTCACGAGCCTTTGCCCAATCCCCTCTCCCAGCTGTTCTACACCTGATGCCAGCTTGTTTAGTCACTCATATCTTAAAGTCTTAACTGAGGCACAAGGGCTAGCAGCATTTTTTTTTGCTCAGACAGCCATTCTCAGCTGATGTAAATGGATACAGTTCTTAAGAAGATGATGGAAGATGATGTACCTACTTAAAGTGGTTGATGATCCGCCATATGCAAGAGTCTGAAATTCCTTCTGATGCTAGAAGATTACTGAAAAATTCCAAAGTTTGAGTTGTGCATGCTGATCCTTTGTTGCCAAATGCCTCTTACTGTCTACTTACTTGCAATGTCATCAGCTCTCTCATAGTGACAAATATATTTCATAAAACGCATTTATATTAAAGGCACTTCCTATTTCAGAAAGGTGCTGTGCCACCTTTAAAACATTGGCATTTTAATCTTTACTAAGGAGGTAGTTATTTCATTCAGAATATGGCCAGCATTAATAGTAATGCAGCCATTCTTCTGCTCAGGGGCATTTTTGGTGTGCTATACTGAGCATGCAGAACACAGGGTACTTTCCTAGAGCTGCCAGTAATTAATCAGATAAGTTCTTCTACCACACCAAATTCAGTGCAGCTGCTGAGAACTGAGGCTTTGGTGGAAACATGTGAGGTTTCTTTTCTGTGTTCACCTCTAATGATTTCTGACCCACTTACTTACATTCAAAATTACCTTTAAAAAATACCACGTGCTCAGCTCGGAGAAAGTGTGGTGCCTTATTCCTGTCATCCTCTACCCTAAGGAAAGCAAAGGTCCTTAGAACTTCCTCCTTGATGGACAGCAGGAGGAACTCTCCCTGCATCTATGGAGAGACCTGAGGATGTCTCACCTTGATACCTAGCCCAGCCTCTGAAGTAACCAAGGAAGGCTCTGCTCTCAAAGAAGTCAATCCTGGTTTTGCAATGAGCCCAGCACAAGCTGGAGCAAGTCTTTCAGAGCTCAAGCAGCATGGGAAGTCAGGCAGCATTCAGATACGATGCGTACTGCCTACAGAACTGCATCAGAGTCAATGTTTTAACTTTTGAGGTTGCTCAGATTGCATGAGTCATAATGACCTGCCCAGACAGTGAACCCCAATAGTCTTGCAAGGAAGCACCCTTCACTGACTACAGAAGGGTTCATCTTAGTAGGGAGCTTAGAGGCTTTCCGATGGAAAGGCAATTATATCTTCTCGGAATCCTTGCTTGGAAAGACAAGAGCTACTTTTGTCATTCCAGGACAAATACAGCTTTCAAGAAAACTGTTAGAGTGCTGTGTGACACTTCTGCCTGTTCTTGCCCCAGGTGACATACAGATTTCCACACAAAGAAGCTGCACAAATTCAGATTATTTAGATTATTTATGATGGAAAATTTCAGCGTTTTATTAGGGATCATCTGCTAGATGCCCACAAACCAGAGCTCAATGAAAACTAGACAATTATTTAGCTGTTTATAGGCTGTTAGGTAGTTATTTATGCCTCAGTGCTTCCAGGGTGCACTTGCTTGTAAAAAGCAGTTGGCTCCATGTAGAAGAAGGAGATTGTAATCGGCCACCTTCTGTGCTACATCCTTCCTGTGAGAAGTTCTACCAACCTCAGTAAGAAATAAAGAAAACAGCCATAATGGCAACCACTTCTCTCTCTTCTTGATTGCCAGTAACATACACATATTCATTAGTGGAGTATTTGGCAGGGGAAGGTTCAGCTCCTTCTTTTCCCTATGCTTCAGCGAATCTTTACTCTCTTCAGTGTGGCAAGAAAAGCTTTTTAGGTGTAGGTTGTAACCCATCTAACATTAGCCCTAATCAAATCCACATCTGGAAAATATTAGGATGCACTGCAATTTTTAAAGTGTGAGTGTTAGGAGTCGCTTGTTTACTTTATATTTTTAAAAGTGATGTGTATGCTGTGTTCCAGACCACTCCCGGTACTCTGTACTTAAAAGTGTATTTTAATTTGTGTTCCATTATGTTGCCTTTTTCTTTTGGGAATGGTTTTCTGCTGGCCTGTGATCTGCTTCATAATTCAAGTGAAAAGTTTCTGAAAATAAAAGAGGCTTTCATGCAAGACAAAAAGTGGTTGTAAGTTTAAAAAATAAAAAGGTTCTGTATCTTTGTCTGAAGTGCAGTGATTTATGAGCTTCTGAGGGGATGAGGAAGCTTGGGTATTTTAGAAGGTGGGATGGTTCTTAGAAACTGCCCTTTGGTCTTCTACTACCCTCATGAACACATATCTGGAGGATTTGAAGCTGAGACCTAGGTCACATTTACTTGCAGAGGAAAAACATCTGAAGACAACTTCTGACAGATCATTATGCCAAGGAGATGTGACTTCCACATTCATCTGGCCCCTGGATTGCCTACTCTGAGAATGAATATGCCTGGTTTAAACAGCATGCCCAGGATAACAGGGCTATAATTTTCACTTCTGTAACCTATGGGGGAGGGCTCTATGGCCAAAAGATCTCTGTGCACGAAGCTTGGGGGATTCTGTTTTCTGTCCCTGCACCTGACCAGCCCCTTTGGCATGGGCAGGGCTTGGAGAGACCTCTCAATCAAAGAGGATCTCTCCCAGTAGAGAGAGCAAAGGCTGTAATTCATTTCTCTTTGCCTTCAGTCCCACATTGCGTTGGCCTTTAGAGTAATCAAAAGTAGGCACTGGATACAGGCTGCTTGCTACAGACATCTGAGACTTAGGCACCTAAGGAAGAAAGGCAAGATTTTGCCTCCTTCAAAGAGCAACAAGACCCTGCTTTATCATCAAGATGGACAAACTATGCTTTTGCAGTAGGACCTAGGGGGACTTCTGCAGGTGCTGTGTGGGGATTTCTGACTGCTTCCTGACTCAGTAGGGTGAACCCACACTCATTGCTCTCCCAAGACCTTGTACTTATAAGGAAACAGGAACTACATAATCCAAAAGAGAGCTGATATGTACTTTGGGCAAATGTCAAATCTGGATAACTGAGGGACCAAGACTGTACGGAGTGCCACAAAGCACATCTACTCTACAGCCTATAGGTGGTCTTAGGCCCTTTCAGCTCCACTAAAAGTTTGAGCACAAACTAGGAGCCTAAATAAACCTGGTTTCCGCCCTACTTTAGTTTAAAGGCAAATAACACAGAGAGAGGGCCAGAAATGAGTCCACAGAGGGCACCAGGAGAGGAAAATGGGGGAAGGTGAGTATGAGAACCTCTAGGTTATCTCCAAGTGGACAAGAGAGTCCTCTTTTTTGAGTCTGGGGCCATGTTAATCCCCCTCTACTGAATAGATTGATAAAGAAAATATTCTTAAACCTGGAAACTTGCTTGGCACTATTTATAACCATATCAGTTATTTTCATTACCATGGCTGAGGGCTGTGAGTTAGTATCCTTTTAAAGTCAGAAAACAACAGGGAAAAGAGCTTCAGAAATCAAGTCTCCCGGGATGAGTGAGAGTGCTGTGTTTTTAAATTCTCGAATACAGGGTGAACTTAAAAGGAGAGACCATTTCCATTGTTCCTGAGGCAAGAATCACTGGTGGTTTCCTCTGAGCATAGTCCCTTTGCACAGAGCGTGCAAAGCAGCTGAAAGTGTCTCTGCATGACCTCAGTCAGCCTCTAAACAGACTAAGCAGGATGTGTAAGAAGCAGCCACTGGGTGTGTCTTGCCTATGAGAAATTCATAAGGCTAAATTTGGCTTGCAACTGCCTTTAAGCCCACTATAAGAAACTACCACATCTTGTTTGGCAGGCCCCTCATCATGCAGTAATTATCTCCCTTTTAGGAGCACACTGACACAAAGCACAATCAAATTCTTATTACCGCCGGTGGCAAAACTCCTGTTGAATTCAGCAGGAATTGCAGCAGCGGATGCTAAAATCCTCCAGGCCAGGCTGAGAAGGAAGAGAAAGTCTTCTCCAGCTGGAACTGCAGCCTGGTAGAACTGAAAGTGCAGGTTGGTGAGATATTTTCCTTATAAGAAAACAACTATTTATGTATTTTATTCTTTTAAGTTGAGCAACTTAAATAGCCTTCCTTTCCTTAAAACTTTTTCTCTCAAACAAATCCTTCTGTTATCAAATATGCATGCAAGTGGTGGAACACGTAGACTACGATAAGTTGGAAACTTATCCTCTGAATCCTCTGAAAGGTACACTGTGTTGTGAGTTCAGCTTCTTCTCTTTCAATTTTTGTATTTAATTAAACTTTATCTGAAGGGCATGTTCTTGTTACTCAGAAGCATGCCTCAATGGTGCTAATGTTCAGCTGAGTGACCTCAAGTCGGTTAACAATTATCACCCTATAGTTTTCCAGCCAATTATCTCCTGAGGTACTAGAAAGGCTTATTTATTATCCTGTCTCACTTGCT
>VYZM01015388.1:129401-185386 GCA_013398915.1 Dromas ardeola
ATAAAAAAAAAAAAAAAAAAAAAAAAAAAAAAAGTATCCCTGAAAATTAATTTAGTTTCCTTAGGGAAGATTATAAATCTACAATGTAACATTAGGAAAAGGCTGTGAATTTTAGACATGTTATTAATCTATCTGGATATTTGTGCAGTCTCTCTAGTGCACCAAACAATGGCACAGTTGCAAAGTGGTTTGGGTTCAGTTTGTTTCTTTGCTCTATGAAAGGAAGTGATAGCGGGTACTGAATGTGTTTTGGATGAATTAATTTTATAATAACTAGACATCATGGTGAGCTATAGGGGTAAATAAATCACATTTTATTACAGTGGTAAGTATTCTTCTTGGTATTGCTTGAGCACTTAGAAAGCCACCTAAAACTAGGACTTCAGTGTGTTAAGTGCTGGAGAAATACAGACCAAAACCATAGTCCATGCCTCAGAAAACATGCACTTTAAATATGAGACAAAAAGATAACTGTTTGGTGACCAGGAAATATTAGACAAGAATAATGGAACTAGGTGAAGAGGATTAGGAGCATGGAATGTCAGTGGGAGATATAGGTCAGTGAGATAACTGCTGTAGGTGATCACATGTTTGTGCAAACCACAGTGAATTCGCATGGATATTAAAGAAAAAATACACTCTCAAATACTCAAAAATGAGAAATGCCAGGGGATATCTGTTCCTCACGAATAAGAAGTTTTGATTGCAATTCTATGGGGACAGCACAAATTGCCATCACATCTGGAAAAGAAAAGGTTAAAAAAATGCACTTCTAGCCCCAAGGCTGTGGGCCTGGAAAGCCTGGGTGGCATAGGCAACAGCCCAAAGAAGGACTGGCACAGAGAAAGGGAGAAGGAAGAAAAAGGGAGAGCTTTGTTGAGGTCCTCTGCTCTGGAAGGAGAACCATCTTTAGAAGAAGGAAGTCTACTTTCCTTAAGGAGAGGACTTTGGGGAACACTGAACATACACTTTTTGAAAAAGACAGCAAAAGACCAAGACAGATTTTTGCCGTGACTGCCCCAGAGTCCTTAAAGCTGAAATGTCTGGTCATGACTGTTAGGCATTTGGCACTTTCGCCATGTAAACCTGGTATTTGTTCAATGTAACTCAAGGAATGAAACAGGACTTCTCCCTGCCCCCATGCAACCTGAGGATCAGCTGCAGGATTTGCATCTGCTAACCATTATTTTTTTCATTCTTGCATCTCTCTGTTTGCCTTGATTCCTCATCATTGATGCACTCTACGCATTTTCCTTTTGTCCAGCTGCACAGCCTTCCTTAGTTGTAACAAAGGGTCAAAGGAAGAAAGATAAATTAAGCCTATGTGTTGCCCGTGTAGACAGGATATCCTTAGTTCTAGCACGGGGAGGCAGTTAATGAAGAGGCTAGCTTTGCTGCATGTCAATACGGTCTATGCAAGCCAGCCAATTTTCCCTATTATTCTATGAGGATATAATTTCTTTCTGGAGTGTTGTGAATACTTGCTTTCTCATATGAATGGTTTTAATGGATCGTTTCTCTAGGAAGGGTACACAGTACTGCAGGGCACTTGACTTTTATATCAAGGATGTAGGGCAAAATTCTATCCTACTATATAAACAGCTGTGACTATGCCATTAGAAACCAAGGGCCAGATAACATCAACTGCAGAGCATTTTGTCCCACGATGGTTCACAGGGTGTGATTCCTAGGAGCAAAAGTGACATCTGTAATGTTTATAAAATCTATGAGATGTGTTTATCTCCATCGTAACACTGTATGTGCTTTGCTGGTCTGTAAACAACAATCTATGAGTATCAACCATGAAAATATCTTCCCTTCAAAGCTCCAACAAAGAACAAAAGCCAGTAGCTTTGGGGCCTAGGCCATTGAATTTTTCTGAGAATTTTTCCAACTTGCCCTTCATATTTTTAACAGCTTATAAATTGGATTTGGTATGATTGTCCTGGAAACCAGATTCTCTTATATTTAAGTTCTTATCTCACCATCCTTGTCTCCTAGAAGAGCCTAAAGCAATACAATTAATAGTCTATTCCTGAAACCACTGATCTACACATCCGATTATTTTAGAAAGACAATGATACAAATTCTTTTGAATTTGTAGCCCTGTCCTTGAAAGAGTGAAAATACAATACTGTTATACAGAGGAATTAAGTTTTAAAGCAGGCTTGAATATTCATGTGGTGTCTAAAATGCCTTCTCTTACCAACTGTATAAGAGTGATATATTCAATATATGTGGAAGATGCACTTTCTGAAGTAAATCTTCACCTAGCGTGCTTATAAACATAGCTACAGTAAAGGCTAATCACAGTTAACAGTGAATAGTGTGGGGGAAACAAACTAGAAATAAACTGCCAGGCAGTAAACTCCTCACATAGCAGAACCCTCTTGAAGAGCTGATGCAAACATCCCTAGACTCCTAATTTATCTGGCTTCTCCTATTTTATTCACTTTCATGCTTCTTATAAATATTTGTCACATATCTGCTTAGTTGCATTAAGCCACTGATGAAGGAAGTCTTTGAAACAGAGAATTTAAAATGTTGAACAGGCCGGTGATCACAGGACTATATAATTAGCCAAAACAAGTAATTCTCTTCTATGGCATTACACATAAAATAACTCCCCAATAGTATTAAAAATATTAGAATATGAGCAAATGAAAAAAAGGCACGATTATCTCCATATTCTGTCAGTTTTCATTTCTCTGTGCCCTCTTGTTCAGACCAAGTGTCAGGAATGAAATCTTGCCAGAAAGGTTGCCTATACTGACACAGCTTTGGACTGAGATGTGAAATGGAAACTGATATTACCTCAGGCAGTGCCTCTTACCAGTGCCACGCTCACATAAATTACTTTCTCATTATTTCCACTTCTCATTGAATTCTAGATGAACAGGGCTAGCTCACAGGCTCAACGCAGGAATCTTTTGGTAGAGGTGTTGGTTGGTCTAGCACCAGTCATTTGCCATTATCCTTAATGACTCCTGCAGCATCAGAAGCTCTGAACTTCTGCACTGGCTCCATTTCCCCACATCCATACTGCAGAGAACCAGCCCAGATGGCCCAGCTGCTACTCACCTCTCAAGGTCTCTGTAGATAGTTAGCGTTAGTGACTCAGGCAGCAAACTGTAATTTGGAAAAGGGATATTAATTTCAAAATCTCTGATTTCTCTTCAGTTTCCTGAAAAGACACATCAGTCTTGAGTCAGATGTTTAACAATCTTTGCCAGGCAGGCTTGAATGCTCATATCTGCCTCTGTAAGAACAGACTTTAGCAAAGCCACAGGATTTGTCATCTACCATCTTTGTAGGTGACACAGCATCTTAATTTTTCCCCTGGATCACCAAAGAGGCCAAGTGAACCTTTACCTTCCTACCTTCTGCTCCAGTCCTCAGCCTAGACTCTTTTTTAACTCAGGCTGTATCTCTTCCTGACAACAGGAGCACTGAGGACCAAAGCCAGCTAAGCCATAGGGGTGATTCAGTGACCAAAAAATGTAGGTGGAAGTGGCACTGTAGAGTGGCATACAGTGCCTATATTGGCATCACCATCATTTAGTGCCCCCCAAGAACTGATTTCTGAGGTTGAGTCCAGGGAGATCTGTCTCCCTGGGGCTACTGTCATGGGTATTAAATGAAGATGGTAACTCTGAAGGTTTTATCTTCTCTCCATCTCAAAGTAGAGAACAGAGCCCTTCTCAGCCCAGAGGGAGAGGAAAGCAAGGATCACTCCTCCTATTTTATTTTCTTAAAGATTAATTTCTCATGGAGAGAGATTCAGTCAAGGGGCTGGAGCTTCAGCTCCAGCTTTTAAGTGAAAATTTATGTTATGAGCCTTTCATTTATTTGAGAGAGGGTTTTTTTGTGCTTGCAAACTCTTATGAAGGGTATTTTTCAAGGGTCTTTTTTAATGGAAGGCAGTGCTGGTTTAACCTCACTCTTGCAGCTGCTGATGGTGCAAGGGAAAAAAAAAAAAAAGATTTCCACTGACATTGCATATCACAATATACCATATCCCATGGTGGTGTTGGATTCCAAATACTCACAGGATCAATGGAAAATGATGTTTGGCAGGGGTGGTGACCACTGCCACCTTTTCTACTTCAGCAATCTCTCTAGTTGGCCAAAACTGTAACTGCGTAATGCTCTCACATTAATCAGTTCCATTGAGCAAGGTGTCTTCTGGACCAATTCTATTACTGAATTTATAGTGCGAGTCTGCGAAGATCAGGAATTCTCTCATGACAGAGATTTTGAAGTCACCAGAGTAGGGTGTTGATGGGTGTTCAGACACACATTAAAAATGTCAAATAATGTTTCCTACCTTTCCTCTCTCAAATATTTTATGAATCCTAAGTAATGAACCCCAACAGCATGTAGTTTCATAAAGAATAGTAATTCTTCATTTTACACAAGGGAAGAGAGTTCATCCTGGCCACAGAAAAAGCCAGCGTCAGAACTAGAGCCTACAACTAGCAGTACTATCTTCTAAACCTGAGAGCAGCCCATTAGATTTTGCCTAATTGCCAGTCTAAATTAGCCATTAATGACTTCTTCAACTCCCATTTTCTTACTGCAGCAGGATAAAAGTCGGAACATGAGAGGCAAGAAAATGCCTGTTATGGGACTCACAAAATCTGAAAAAGAAGTTATTTTCAAAAGCTGTTTTTCTTCTTAGATGTGATAGTGACAGCTGCCCTCAGAAAAACAGACAGACAGATGGATAGGGAATACCTTTGTTATGAGCTGAACCCCACATATACCTTAATAGCCTTAAGTCGGGTCTCCCATAGTAAAACAAGAGAAACAGAACAGGACAAGGTAGTGAAATAAATTTCTCCAAGATCTTCCTCTTGAGGGATGGGGAGCGAATTACTGAAGGGATTCCTGCATCTCTCTGCTTAGTTGCTCTTAGAGGAGGCTCCTGGCCACATTAACCTCCTCTAAAGCATCCATTTGGGTATCCTTGGGGACACGGAGAAATGGTGCCGTGGGCCAGAGACAGAACGCTGTTTCAACCTTCCCTGCCCTGCCATTAGCTGCAGAAGTCATACAGGGCTGTGACCCCATGGAAGCCAGGAGGCTGGGAGTGGAAGCATCTACTTTCCCACAGAGACAAAGAAGTATCCAGTCACAGATCTCTTCACAACAGAAAGGATATCAAGGCCTCTTGCTGACTCTCTTAAGGGCTAATTAGACTGGAAACTCCTGGCAGGTCTTTACAGGAATTGTGCTGCAGGGACTGTTCAGTCATTTCAGTGCTTCTAATAAGGCGACTTGACATGTAGTACCTGCAGAATTCTTTATGGCATTTATCTGGATCCCTTTCTTTCCTCCCTGCTTGCATGCCAATGTCACTATTGCATGCAACATTTATTCTCATTTTCAGACTTCTGCTCCACCTGAACACAAAGGAAGACAGATCTGCTCCCATACATCTGCTGTTTTGCAACTGTGCCATGGGCAAGTTTAGCTTGCTAAGTTAAGGAGCATGGTTTAGTTCCTATGTGCTCGCAGATGGGCCAGCAAACATAATGTGAGCTGAAACAAAATATCTCAACTGATTGTGCCAGGCAAGAATTGCTGCAGCAGATTTTTAGGGTGACTGTTTGTATTCATGTGCAGGCTCCCAAAGCATTGCTGAAGTGACAGCCTGTTTCTTTAAGAACTGCTGCTACAGAATGTTACAATACAGTGATACAACGAAATTGCTGCAACTCCCTGCATGTTTGATTTCTTGAACTATCAGTAGAAATGCTCCATCTGTGTCTTCCCATCTGTACCGCACGTTTTGGCAAGACAGCATGCCAAAATTTCTCCTTTCCTCTATCTCCCTCCTCCCCCCTAGGCCCTTATCCCTCCGCCCCCTCTAGCTCTCCTCTTTCTTCAGAAACACTGGGGAGAAAAACACAACCAGTGCAGGGTTGTTGTTTCTGTCTCTTGTTTTACTTCTGATTACCCTGGAGGGAGAAGATAAACCTTGTCATCCTCCCAGTCCGCCCTGCAAAGACTACATGGGTTACGAAATTCAAAGGGTCTGGCTGTGGGTAAAAACGTGTGATGGAGGCAGGATGACTCCCAAAGAGAAAGATTATATTGTCATTTAGCTGCAGGGGTTCCCCGGGAAGAAAGCCAAAGTTACTGTAGGAGGAAACGTGGGGCGCGAGGCCAGAGGGAGAGGAGATCAGATGGAGCTGAGCCCAGGAAGCGAGAGGAAGCCCTGCAGGTTCCGTCTCCTCCTGCCAGGGGAGAGATGGGGTCAGCGCTGCTGCCCTTTGCCTCCCCCAGCACTGCTGGTCTCCTCAGGCATCCCGGCTCCTCGCGCTCTCTTGGCAGCAGCAGCAGCAGTCTGAATCGGCATGGCTGTGCCACAGGCAGGGAATAACCATGGCCATGATGCTCCCACAGTCTGCTGCTGCAGGCAGCTGCTTACTTTGTCCATGCGGCTAGCTGTCCAAATGAATTACCCTAGACTGAATACTTAAGGATTCCCTTTGGGTTTTATTCTCATATAGTCTTCTGACTACTGCATGCTAGTAGATATGGCTGCTAATCCTATCACTTTATCACTTATTTATCACTTTTATCACTTATTTTATCACTTGTTTTATCACAAGAGGGTTTATTTGTCTGGATGATTTTGACCCGACAGGGCAGAGGAGGGGATGAGACTGAGTTTTCTAAAAATTTGTGAATGTTTTTTAAAAATACCAGAAACACGCTGGTATTTTTTCATTTTTTACACAGCTCAGCCACCTGGCAGAGAGCAGTAAAAAAAAAAAAATAAAGTGACTTAACTTGCCACAGAGATCAAACAAATAATGAACTATCAAAGCAAAGCGATTACAAGCAACCCAAAGGCAGAAAACAATTCAGTAGGGCGGCTCAGATGAACTGTCACAAGCAAGGAGAGCAGTCACAGACAAAGCACTAAACCCTCAAAAATGGCCCAGTGGCACACACAGGGTAATCCTGAAGGGAGTCTGACCTGTAAGAGCTTTTAAAGCTCCTTCCTCTCCTAGATTGCCATCCAATAAATCTTTTGAGAACGTCCTTATATGTGAATGCAACTAGCTGTAATGGAAATTTTCATATGCTTGCAGTTAGGCATGTGCTCAAGTACTTTACTGGATCCACTATGAAAACGTGAGCAAGACTTAGTGTTTTACAGAAGGTAGCTGCAAACTGTAAAATGAGCAGGAGGCACAGATCATTTTCCCTGGGATTCCTGAAGCATGCATGGTATTTAATTGATGGTTATAGTTTCTCATTCCTACTTCTCCCTCTCTCCCTCCCTCTTCCTCTGCCAGCATGAAAAATTCACACATACACAGAGACTCTCACAGTGTCCTGATCTGACCCCACCACTAGAAGCAATATGGGACAGCATTTAGCTATGAAAAAAAACCACACAAAGCAATGTGAGAAGAACCTCATTGGGCTTTTTGTTAAGAATTAATCTAGCTTCCCCTCAGAAGAGCAAATAACTGTGTTTAACAAAGGTCTGGCACCAGCTTCTCTGATGGCACACCTCGGTTCTTGTCCCCACAGGGAGCCTAGCTTCAAGGCACCTGGATCCCAGGTCAGAGGTGGGAGCAGCCACCACACCATGGTGGATACTGCTCCCATGAGAAGGTGCTTGGGTTGTTTCTCCACCAGCTGGTTGCCCCTGGGGTTATTACTGAGCAGCAGTCTGCGTACCATAAGGTGTCATTTTCATGCATGAGTAAGTTACAAGTCACTAGTCAGTCTTGTTACACCAGTGTGTAACAGCCTTCTGCTGCTATAAATAAATTCCCCTCTCCCAGTTGCTCCCCGGCACGTTCACGCCCCGGTTAAGATACTGGTGTCCAACAGTGGTGCTTGGCTCAGCTTAAGATCTCTGGACCCAGCAATTTTTGAGGCTGGCACATCGGACTGTTTATCATCCTAAATCAGGAAAAAATTATAAATGATGGTGTTTGCTTAGGGCTTGGCTGTGCGTGTCCTTAGTGTACTAAGTGTTTCGGACATGATTCTCTTGCAGATGCCTGGCACATGTTCCCACAATGTTTCACAGCTGCGTTTTCACCACAAGAACTCCCCCTTGCATGAAGCGCTCACTGGGCTTTTAAGGGAGTGCCCTTTGCTTCTAATAGTTATTGATTCCCTGAATGCAGGGGAATATGGATTCAATTAGCTGGTCATAGCACTGTAGTTCAGGGATTGTCAGCATTTCCAGTATATAAGCTTCCAGTTTTATATAACACAACCATAAAAATTCAGTCTGTGTTAAAGTTGGCATTCAAAGTCCTTTTACAGATTATTAGTTCATAACATGCACTAATTGTTATTATTTTAGAACCACTGCTTACTGCAAACATATAGTGAATTTCCAACAAAAGTTTCTTAAAGATGGGCACTTCCATTCAAGGCAGCATTAGGCAGCCATATTCAGAAGAAATTATTTTTCTGGTTGGATGAAAAATTGCTGTCAGGGACTTCTGCAGGCACTGTGGGCTGCCACCCTAGAGCACAAAAATTCCCCATTGCACAGAATGGAAATACTTTAATAGCCCCTGAAATCAATGTCCCTTTAATGTAGGTCATGACCTATCCCAACATTTTTGATCAAGCTATTTACTGATGTGTCTTTTCTCCAGAAATATTCATTTTTCCAGGTTTCCTTTTCATTCTCCAATGGAAGTTGGGCAGCAGTGCTCTAGCAAAATCTTTAGGCAGTGCTAACCCACATCCTTACCCTAGCTTTAAAAATGGGAACATCTCCCCATCCAAGGAAAGGCCTCCCACCCACACACCTTTGGGCTGTGACTGCACTGCTGCCTACGCTGATCTCACTGCTGGCTCTGCAGTGCCCGTGTGCCGCCTGCCCCCCCCCAGCTGTGTATTTCAGCCCCCTTTGCACCCGCTCCAGCATCACTTTGCAGCCAGTTCTAGAGAAGGGTCAGGCCCGTGGCCGCTGAAAACTACACTGGCTAATGCAGTAGTCTCATCCATGGCAATTATACACACAGTCCAAAATAAAACACACAGTCCAGCTCACTCATCATACTCTCACATTTGCAAGGCGGCTTGGATCCCAGCGGTATCTTTCCAGCAAAAGCTAGGACTTCCTAGATGGAAGTTCCTCCTGAATTAGGGCTCAGCAGTAACTGTGAGATGCTGGTGCTCAGGGGGACAATATCTTGCTTGGAACTCACTGGGGGCTGTGATCCAAAAACCTTTGGCTCTCAGCAAAGCAAGATGCTGCCAACCAGCTGACTGGTGATATCTCAGCACTGCGAGAGCCAGACAGCCCCAGCTTTCTTGCTCCAGCTGAGCCAGGAACTCAGCAAAGCTGCTGCTTCTCATCATGGCAGGGTAATGCTCTTGTAGGACATGCTGCTAGCTTCTCCCTGCTGCTGCAGTCCCAAGTTGGAGCAGCCAGGATCCCCCATGTCTTGCTCTGGTGGGCTCTTGTCCACATGAGAAGCGGCTGCTCTTGGCTCCCAGCTCCTGTGCAGCTCACTGGCAACCTACTATCTTCTAGAAATTGCCCAGTCCTCTTAGCTGGAGTTTGTTTGCTCCTCTAGCTCTAAACCTTCCTCACCTTATGCCCCCTTGTCATTACTGTACTGCAGCAATACTTCTACCCATTTTCCTCTCCTTCAGGAGCATTACCTCAGTCTTTCTCTCCTTCTATTCTCTGATAGACAGATGAAACACACTCAGTGTTTCAGTGCTTGGTATTCTCAGTGCGCACCATCAAGCTACCTACCATGGAAGGGTTAAGTTTAACATTCAGAACAGTTCAACCTGAGACCACTTCCCATCACCCACTCTGCTCTGCCTGGGTGTATGTCTTCACCACACTCTGACAGCAAGCCAGGCTGAGATGTGGGTATGAGGTGTGGACACCATTCCTTTTTCCGTGCTATGCCCTGTTGTTTAGTTTCCACTCGAGGCAAAACCCCTGAATGGGCAGGGTGTGTTGCAGCTGGTCCTCTGAGCTGGGCAACTTGGGGACAGGATGGGATCACCCTCAGAGCATGTGCCCTTCAGAATAAATGCAGCATGAATATCTGGTTTTAAGCTGTTTAATTTCAGGATAAATGCAGCCTGAATATCTGTTTTTAAGAAGTTTAATTTTTTTTTTAACTTTTCCCTTTCTATGACCTCATATTGCTTTCCTGGCTGCATTATTTCTTTTATTGTGTTGTTGAATAGACCAACTTCTAAAATACCTAAAATAGCATGAATGTTTGTAATATACTTGGTATAAGGATGGCATATTAAAACGTATTTACATCTTAAAAATTTTAACCTGGAGCAGACTTGATATTATCTAAATAATTTTTTTAAGAGAACATAAAATAATTTCCTCTTCTTCCAGGGGAGATATGATATTTACAAAATTTTATTCCAACAGAATTTGTATTTTAAGATTGCAAATTAGAATTTGCACACTAAGGACAGTCAAGCTGAAAAGGAATTAGGAATATGTGATCAGCAAAGGAAGAAAAAAATTCCTGAAATGTATCACCATTACCATGTTAATATATGGCAATCTTATGACAGGTAAATGTATAAGGACTTATTTGCCAACGCAGAACACTCTCTATGGAACATTGATTTAAATATAGCCATGCCTTCCTCTCTTCAGTGGGTCATAATGTAGTAGTAGTATGTCCTCTGATGTCCTCTACTTTCACAGTTGACACAGGGACCCAGCTAGAAAGATTAGAGAAAATGAGTGGGAAGTACTGAAGCAGACTGTAGCCATTGCCTTTATCTATGCAGTGGTATAGGACCAGTGCATTTCTGGAATGGGTAAGAATTGTTATTAACATCATGCTAGGAATATGCATCCCTATAGTCACTCAGCTATGGATTAAGGTGACATGCATTGAAGCAGCACAAATTGTACTGGTATCATTAAGGCTGAGATGCCATTTCTATGCCACGAGTGGTAGCCTCTCTGTTCCTTTCCTTGTATGTGTATCTGTATAGGTACTAGCATAATAACTGTGTATTCAGATTGTCACAATATGAGCAACAGTAATGGCTAGAAAGGAACTATAATGCCGTGTCAATTAAACAATATGCATTTTAAAAGTGCTTAAGCCTGAAGCCACATAATAGCTTGCAATCATTCAGAAGGGCTTTTAATAGTATATTACTTAGATCAATCTGTGTCAGCTGTCCTCAGCCCACTGTGAGGTGAAGGTCTTTTTTGCAGTGTTCCTGGCTGGATCTCCACTGTACTTGGTTACTGCAGCTTGGCAAGATCAGGATGACTTTATTCTCCAGGACTTACCCATGTGCTCTTTCCCAGTTGAAATGAAGACTCATTCCGTCTTAATGATACTGTGACCTTCACTGGTATTTATCACTTTCAACACATTTTTTAAAAGTAGACGGGTAAATATAAAGGGATTTTTAATGCTGCCATAGCTGCCACATATTTCCTGTAGGTCAGATAACGTATTTATTAGAAGTTGTGTGCTTGTAAGCAATCTGCCACTGGGCCAGCCCTTCTGCTCACCCCTGCCCTGCAAGGAGAGGTCAGAGCCTCCATCTTAACAGCTTGTCTTTGCCTCCACATGGCTCACCAGATGGGCTGCACCGCTCCTGTCCAAGCTCTCTGAGCCAGCACGGGTTGCTGAAAGTAGCTTAAGCTTTTTGTCTAGGATGACACCTAAAGATTTGTCTGAGACTATGCCCATGAGCGCAACAGAAAACATTTGTGCGGCTGCCGGGGCTGGGGCCGGATCCAAGATGGCAGCGCCACAGGCTGGGGCCTGGTGGCAGGAAAGCAGCGGTGCCATGAGTGAGGTCTTTAGGAGGCCTCATCGGCCTTGCCCTGGGGGCCATCCCTGTCCCTGCAAGCAGGACCCTCGCAGAATTGTAGGGTTTGGAAGGGAACTTTGGAGATCATCTAGTCCAACCCCCCTGCCAAAGCGGGTTCACCTACAGCAGGCTGGAGCCCACCTGCTGGCCTCGGGCCCCACTGCCCCTTCGCTCGCTGGATTTAGTAAAGGTTGTGTAAAACAGGGCTGCACAACTGCCAACGTTTCCCCACAGCTGCGGAGGGGAGCCATGCTGCACGGCCGCTGTGCACCCACCCGCACTCCTCAGCCCTGGCACCCTCTGGGGTGTGAGGACGCAGTCTCCAGGGAAGCAGCTTCTGCGGCTGCTTAATAAAGTAGGGGGCTTTTTTTTGTTCTTTTTTTCTGCTACATTTTATTGAGATGATAACAGTGAGGTGTCAGACTTTTCTGAATGCTCAGAAAGAGCTCCGTTCTGGATCTTTTGTCTAGTCAGCTTGTCACTCCTAGGTGTTATGTTACAGAGAAGGTGAGAAGAGGCAGAGCAGTTGCCACATGCAGTTGATGGTGTTTTATGGGGTCAGCAGTTTCCAGCTCCTGCAAAAGCACCTAGAATGACTGAACTCGGGCTCCTCCTCTGACTGCTCTCCTCAGGCAGGGCGAAGGCAGCAACCCTATTAATGCTTTTGCTGTGCTGGGCTCACTGCTCTTCTCACGCCTCCTGGAGACCATGTCTCTCTCTGACTCGAATATTGACCAGCCCATAGTGGGGGGAGAGCTGTGTTTTGGAGCATAAGGAGGCAAGCCAAGCTTAATTTTCTTTTCATGAATTAGCTTTCTGTGGTGTTTCTTCCCTCCATGTTGGGCAATGTGTGCTACACAGTTGACTTTGAAGAAACCCCAGGGGAGGTCTGTCTGAGTCCAAGCTGACCACGAAACACTGGAGAGGGGTAAAGGGTGTTTCCGATCATTGTTTGTGAAGCCCATACAAAAGCACCATTGTCATTTTTATTCAAGTGCTTGCATTGCCCTGCATTGCAGCGTTGCATCCAGCCACAATGCTACCCCCAAAATGCTGAAGGCTGGGAAAGTATATGGCAAGTGCAGCCTAACGTGTGAGTTGCTCAATATCTGCAACATTTTGTATAATTGCTTCAGCGTGAAGAATAACTGCTAAAGCCAGGAAAATGCATGACAGTTTGGGGAAAAAATGTATAGTGCAGATTTTAGAGTTTCTAGATGTGAAGGTTTGAAAGTTCACTATGGACATGGGTCTGGTTCTCATTATGCATAGTATAATACAAGATTTTGGATGCACACATCCTTTTCATTCAATGGGAGAAAACAGCTGTCAATACCTGTAGAGCTGTGAAAATGTACTAATCTTCAGAGCTTTCATGATCTCCAGAAGCAAAGCTGGAAAAGGGGGCATATGTCAGAACCAAGAGGAGATATATGGAAATGAGAAGGCAACTCTGAGGCAGAGAGGGATATCTCAGGGGAGATATGCCCCTGGCCTTGCATATCTCCAGCACTGGGACTTCTACAATGTTTTGGCTGATTTAGGGAAATACAGAGAAATAGGGTGAGCTCCAGATGAGGGAATGTTTATTGACCTTTTGTCTCACTCAACAGGAAAATTTTCTTAACCTTCAGTTATCCAACCATTTAGTTATTTTTGTTTTCTGCCTCTCTGGTTTGTTTCCCTGATGTGTTTTTCTCCATTTTCAGCTGTTTACTACCTTCCCCTTCGAAAGATTTCCCAGCATCCTTTAAATTTGCAGTTGTGAAGTTTCATCTGGCAAATCCCACCCTCCATTTTGTTTCCCCAGAGGCACATTTATATGCTAAATGGGTTCAGTTCTTCTACAGAAAATGAGAGTTCAGGCACAGAAGGATGTGAAAGGCATCTAGCACATGGCTCAGCTCCACGCTCTCTCCCACAGTGCAAATGCAGAGAGTGAAGTAGTCATCACAGGAGTGTGCCATGGAGAGATACCGCCGTGTGGCATGTCTTCACCTTCCTCTGGTCCAGATCGCAGCAGGAGGAAGACAGCTTGCTCGACTGATGTACACGAGCCTCCTGCTAGCATCCCAGCAAGGACTGACTCTGGGAGAACCAGGATTTTCCTTGACGTGCACCAGTTAGATGCCACCTAGATACTGTAGCATGGCAACAGACTGCTTGGTAGCTGTGCTAGAAATGAAGCACTAACCATTTCTCTATGTTGCTGTCTCCAAGGAGAAGTTCAATATAAGTCAGTCCCTTAACATCAGTTTGACATCAGCCTATGTCTTTGCCACATTAATTCAATTTATTACCCATTTTGATCCACACTTTGCATTCTATTTAGGGTGCCAGGGGACCTGTTCATCCCTAATGACTGAGGAAGCATTTGTGTTTTATAAGCTATTTGGGACACACCATAAGGAACTAAAAGTGTCTGGTTTATTTTCATTGTTAAATTTACCATGTACTCAATTCTGATGCCATTGAAATTGATAGCAAACATGCCAGGGACCACTGCAACTGGAATGCTTTCTGAAATTTAAGGAGACCCATCAGAGATGCATCTAACATGTTCTCCCCCAAAAAGGCCTACTGGTCTCTTCATAAATAATGCATGGCAAATGTTATCGGGGGTGGGGAGGAAATTACAAAACGTTAGTTTGTTGTTCTGCCTTTTATCTCTAGCTAAACTTTGATCTCTAGAAAGTGTTTCTACTGTCATCTGTAAGAGTTTCCTTAGTCTTTACTCAGTAGCATATTAAAATTCAGCTGACTAATTTCACTGGTTTTCTTTGATCTTTTTCCTTCAATGTGAATTACTCTAGCTGAAGAGTTCGTATTTGCCTAAGCAAAATTCATCTTCCTTTCTCTGTACAGTCAGACATTTGGGAGTTTCCCCCTGCTGTATTTTTGCCTACCTGTCCTTGCTTATTCAGCTCTATTGCTCGTTCTCTTTGCCTATGTTCTTCTTTCCAGGTGGTCTTTTGCTGTCTCAGGTATTCAGATTGTTGCAAGCGATGGGACTAGAGCACTTCCCAACTCCTCACCCCACCTGCCCCTATGGATTGCAAAGCTGTATAGGGCAGTTTCCCCACTGAGGCAGCTATCAGTAGCCCATCAGTGCTGTTGAATTCCATACTCTTTTTTAAAAGAATTTATTCATTTAGAGTGAAAGAATGTTGTGGATTTGGGAGTGTAGGGTAGGGGATCAGTAGTGTCTGTTAAGGTGCAATGGTAACACCTTAAGTTTAGTAATGAATCAATAAAAAGTATATCAGGTTGTTGGCTTCTTGCATACTTCTGCTATTGAGTCTGTGTCATTGCAATCCTTGTGATTATGTAGGTGTCTGGATCATACACTTTGCCTAGCCCCAGCCTAGGAAAAATGGACAAGCCATGGCAGGAGATGCACCAGGAACACTTTGCCTCAGAAATGCAGCACAACACATATGTGCTGGGCTGTGGAAGCAGCAGCATCCTCTCGGCATACTTCCTCAGCCACCCAGCACATCGATGATTAGAGACAGACGCGCTCCCTACATCTTCCACCCACTCACTGCTCATTTGCTCCTGAAGGGAGCAAAGAAAACATATTTTCCTTGTCCCCATATAAATAGACCCCACTGCTGTCAAACCCCCAGCCTATGAGCACCATGTGCATATGCTTGTGTATACACACTTGCACTCCACCTGCTTCTTTCCACACAAGAACCATGTTAACTCTCTGCAGAACAAAAAGCATTTTAAGAAATCCTTAGAGATGAAACAAGGATTGGCTAGAATGCTGTTTACTTGTTGTTCACAATTCCACAGTGGTGAAATCAAACTACATATTATGATCCACACTTCCTTTCATATAGAGGTGTACTGCCTGTCCTCAGGACTGGAAGATGTTTTTTCACAGCCCAGTGCAGAACTCAAAGCATAGTGCTTTATCGAGATGGATCCTCACCATATGGTAGTTTCATGTGTCAGGTCTGCCAGATGATACTTGATGCTTAGCTAGAATTGTCTATTAGAGTTGGAGATTATACTTTTTCAGTCAAACAGTTGTTCGTATTATATTCTAGTAATGTGCTCCTCATGAATTGGCATAGATCGGTGCAAATTAAAAGAGAGATGAATCTGCAGGGCCCTGGGCTGGTAGTGCGATGTGCTGGAGAAAAAGAAATTGCAGACTTTTCTTTCTGAACAAACACCAGTGTCTTGGGACAAACCCATTAAGTGGTATTCTGCCACCTAAATTATTTTCATTCAGGTCCAATTTTTTTCCATTATCATCAAACTCTTGGTAACAGTTGGAGCTTGAACTGCAAAAGAGTTTCCCAGTTAACCCAACTGATTTTTTGAGACATGCATATCCAAGGTGCCTGGCCAGCTGAGAAGAGGGTCTCTCCTCTAATTGTGCCCCACCCAGCCTCCTCCTGTAGAAGAGCCATTCAGGAAATGGGAATTGTGTATCATGCCTTTAATGTGCCAGTTCACCACCTCTAGCTAGCTATGACCTAGGCAGCTGCCCATGAAGCGACGTACTAGTCAGGCCTGCCTGATGCTGATCCTGAACTCTAATGCTGTGCCTTGCAACACTGTGGGTTAGCTTCACATACCATGATATTTTTTGTGTGCTGATGGTTTAGCTCCACAAATCTCCACATTATGACATGCTTTGTTCCTCTTCTTTCCCTTTTCCAGCCCCGGACGTTTCTGACCATACTGGATTCCAGCCTGAGTGAGAAGGGTTTTCTCTCCCAAAATGATGTCTGGGACAGACACGTCTTAGACAGATGCTGTGTATGAAAGCACAACAGCTCTCACCCACAGGGTTATTCTGAGCTCAGCAAATCAATGCTGTCTCTGCTGAGAAGCAGGAAGAAAGTCTCCACCGGTAGAGGAGGGGTGAAGCACACACTGGCTTGTCAGATCACATCATCTCATGAATGCATCATGTAAGTCAGCCCCTCTGAAAAAGCAGTTTAACTCCCTGCCTTGCCATCACGCCAATGATGAGATGGTAATTTAGCATATCAGTACCTGCATTCTTTCCCTATCCAAGCTATGAGTCCTTTAGGCCAGATGTAGCTAACTGTTGGCCAGTGTCATTTTGTGATTTACCACATACTTGACAGCCATTTAACTTTGTTACTTTGTGCTGTGTCTTTTCTCTTGATACAATTTACAATGAAACTGCAGCTCTATTGTTTTTCCCACTAGCAGGCAGACACCACAATCGAGGACACAGACTGCTGTAGGACAAATGTGGGGAGAAATGATAATTTTTTTTGCCTTAACTGCCTGCGTGCGTGGTGGGAACCACAAGTAGAAAACATCGGCCCTCTCTGCCTCAAATTTGCCTTCTCGTTTCCATGTATCTCCTCTTGGTCCTGGCATGCGCCCCTCTCTTTCAGCTTTGCTTCTGGAGTTTATGACAGCTCTGAAGTTTAGTACTTTTTCACAGCCCTACAGGTATTGACAGCTGTTTTCTCCCATTGAATGAAAAGGATGTGTGCATCCAAAATCTTGTATTTACACTAAAGCTTCTCATTCAGTTTCATAACACTGACCAGGAACATTCACTGAGGACAACCAGAAAAGTGGAAGCTTGCTGTCCTCAAGTTTCCTGAGTTGCTCCCAGGGCATAGAAAGCATGCTCCCTGGTATTTATAGGATGTCATTAATATCTAGGACTGAAATACAAAAATAACCCAAGGAGAAATAAGAGGGAAGAAATCATTTTATGCAAATGTAGTCAGAAAGTCTTTAGAGGTAATGGCTTGAGCTGGCTGGGAATGCTCCAACAGCCATGGAGGCTTCCTGCCTGCTTCTCAGTGGGAACAACATTGATTCATTGGGCATAGTAAAGCCCTATGCCTGACGAGCAGGTAAGAAATCGTTGCTAGCACTAGAAAATCACTTCTGGGTAGACATGCTGAGTGTGCAATAAACTACATGATGTGGTGCAGATTAACATACTTAAAAAAAGGAGCGTGGGCTCAAGCGCTCTGCAGCATATAATTCTAGACGTAACTGTGACACATTATAAGAAGGATGTGATTTAATATCTTTTTCCCCTGTGTGGTAGTACAATTTTGGCTCCACGATTCACATGCGCCTGAGACAGATGGAGGGAAACCATTCATTGCAATCTGCTATGCTGCAGGAGTGGGGAAAAGAGCAAACCTGCAAGGGTGTGAGCTGGGGCACAGGGTATCCCTGAGGGGCTGCTTGGACTTGCAGGGGCTGGGTGGCATGTGCTGACCCAGGGCCTGGGGAGCTGGTTGTTTATCAGAGAGGCTCGCAGCTCCAGTCCTGGATTTGCCTGGGACTGTTAGTGCTGGGCGGCAGGAGCTGTAAATCCTGCCTTGTGGCGGCAGAGAGACTCCCTCCACTAGTCAGGCCATCTGGAATAATTCACTAACTGATGCTCCTCACATGTAGCCATCAAAGGCGTCGTAAATCAGAGGTGGGGGAATTGGTGAGGGCTTTCCTCCTGCCTCCAAACCTCACCTGACTGCCACTTCGTTAGGATGCTGATAGCCCATGCACTGCTTCTTTTACTTTAATGTATCTCAAGGGCTTGAGAGGCAGGGCCAGGTTGACTGTTGCGTTTTCAAACATCATCATGCCGACTTGGCTGTTTCTGGCTTGGCAGCGCAGAGTTGCTTTCAAACTCAGAAAAATAGGAAAAGCCAGGCGCAAATCAGTTTACAGTGGAAAGCAGAGAGTCTTTTTCTGGACCAGCTACATGGATGGTTTACCCATGAGCCGAGGAGGTCTGCTGTCCCAGGGAGTTGATGGGTTTCACAGTGCCAGTAAAATGGCAACCTTATACCTCTGACAGAGCAGATTGCTTTAAGTGAAATATGCACATTAAGTCTGGGAATGGAGTATGCCTGCAGCCCCCTGCATGCTTGGCAGCCCCAAGGGCCAGTGTCAATCAACAGAAATTAAAGCAACCTCCAACTCTGCATCAAGCCAGACCAGTTCTGGGCCTTGGACCGGGCAAGGGAGAGCAGAAAGCCGGCAGGATACTCGTCCCTTACTCATTTCATGCTCTGTGCCAAGCACTGCTGTCCTGAAACCACAGCTGGGAAGTTATCTTGTTTCCTTAATTTCTGTCATGCTGCTAGTCAATTCAGGACCAGTGTTACTCACCTCAGAGAAGAGTAATGGGACGTAGCAGAAAAAAAAAACCCACAAAACAAAGTTATATGTTATGGTCAGTGCTTTAGGCTTTTAAAAATGATGTTCCAGGTTACAGACAACCCTTTCAAAGTACTTTAAATGTTCCATTATCAAAATCCTACACGTCACTTTTAAAAAAGCATAGCAAAAGAGTTTCAATGCAGGGGAGAAAAACAAAAAACACAGTGAACTTCTGATATGTCGGGCATAAAGAAGAAGCATTTACTTTTAATTGTAAGTAGTGTCAATGTGAAGGGAAACAGCAACTTCAATGCATCAATTCTTTGCTTTTGTATGTGTGAAGAGCACAACTTATACAAGGGAACAGGCACATGTGCATCATTTGCAAGATTGCAAGATTGCAAGATTTGCATTTTCTGCGTGATTTGTACAAAGCATTTTATAACTCTGCAGACCTTAACACGTCAGCTTAATTAACCTACTCTTTAACGGAAGTGAGATCCCAAGGAGGAAACATAAACAAGCAGCTTCCCTCAGGCAGATTGAACAAATGACAAGGATTAGGGAATCTTACCTCTGCTTCCTACTCCAAGACAGATTCCTCCTGTAGCTGTAGCCAAGGCAGCCAGCCTCTCCATGCTGCTCCATCTCTGCTACAAGTACATTACCTGTCCTCTTAATAATGCAACTGGAAACCTCTGTATGAAGCAGCAAAGGCAATAATACAACATAAGATCATCGCAGAGGCAGAAATTGTACCTCAAGTAGCACTCACTCTAGTTTGCCCTATAGTGATGTTTGCTTTGGCATAATGCTTCCCCAAGACCTGTGTTGTCCCTGCATTAGTGTGGTGGGTTGACCTTGGCTGGACGCCAGGTGCTCACCAAGCTGCTCTATCACTCCCCTCCTCAGCTGGACAGGGGAAAGAAAATATAAGGAAAGGCTTGTGGGTCGAGATAAGGACAGGGAGATCACTCACCAATTACCATCACGGGCAAAACAGACATGAGTTGGGGAAATTATTTTAATTTATTGCCAATCAAATCAGAGCAGGGTAATGAGAAATAAAACTAACTCTTAAAACACCTTCCCCCACCCCTCCCTTTTTCCTGGGCTCAATTTCACTCCTGATTTTCTCTACCTCCTCCTCTGGAGCAGCAGAGGGGGATGGGGAATGGGGGTTGCAGACAGTTCATCACGCATTGTCTCTATCACTCCGTCCTCCTCACACTCTTCCCCTGCTCCATCGTGGGGTCCCTCCCACAGGAGACAGTCCTGCACAAACTTCTCCAGTGTGGGTCCTTCCCACGCGCTGCAGTTCTTCACAAACTGCTCCAGCGTGGGTCCTTTCCATGGGATGCTGTCCTTCAGGAGCAGACTGCTCCAGCATGGGTCCCTCACGGGGTCACAAGTCCTGCCAGCAAACCTGCTCCAGTGTGCGTTCTTCTCTCTGTGGGGCCACAGGTCCTGCCAGGAGCCTGTTCCAGCGCAAGCTTCCTGTGAGGTCACAGCCTCCTCCGGGTGCATCCACTTGCTCCAGCATAGGGTCCTCAATGCGCTGCAGGTGGATATCTGCTCCACCATTAACCTCCATAGGCTGCATGGGGACAGCATGCCTCACCATGGTCTTCTCCAGGGCCAGCAGGGGAATCTCTGCTCTGGCACCTGGAGCACCTCCTCCCCTTCCTTCCTCACTGACCTCCGTGCCTGCAGAGTTGTTTCTCTTACATATTCTCACTCCTCTCACTGGCTGCTGTTGTGCAGCTGTTTTTTCCTCTTCTTAAATATGTTGTCACAGAGGTGCTACCACCATCGCTGATGGGCTCAGCCTTGACCAGTGACAAGTCCATCTTGGAGACAGCTGGTATTGGTTCTGCCGGTCATGGAGGAAGCTTCTAGCAGGTTCTCATAGAAGCCACCCCTGTAGCCCCGCTGCTACCAAAACCTTGCCACACAAACCCAATACAATTAGCTACTTATGTAAATGTTGTCATAATGTGTGGAGGAACAAGGAGCACTGCGTACCCCAATCTTACCAACGCTCACAGATAAAGCAAAGAGAGAATGAATTTTTGCTGTAGAATCTTGGAGGTTAATTTCTTCCCAGCAAAAGTGAGGGTAGGATAGTATTTGGGCTGCAGACATGTGAAATCATTCATAAATCAGAAGACAGTGGCATTTTCAGGGAGCCATTTACTTCATTTATAACCTGAATAACCTTTTGGGCATACTTTTTATTTCCACTGGTTTTAAAGGAATTTTATGTACGTGCCTTATATACGTGCCTAAAGTTAGGTGGGGTAAATCCAGATTCTGGATTCTGGTCCATAAGGCGTTCCATGTGATCAGATCTTTCATCAGATCAGCTTCACAGCAGGTCTTCACTTCAGAATAGGTCAGCACAAATACGAATTTCCACTTCGGTGGTTTAAAGCCTTACTGGGGCAAGCTTCTCCTCAAAATTCTTTAAATATACTTGCTTGTCCCTTGTAAGAAGCAACACCAGTTTTAGTCAGTCCTTGTCCTGCTTTAGTAGAAGCCAGCAGCTGTGGCGTCACAGGGAGTGGTGTAAAGGGTAGGATGGGACTGATCAGGTGACTCCATTAAATTAGTCTTAAAATAACCCTGTCTGGGACTTCTGATATCTTCACCTACACCAGCCAAGTCTTATTTGACATTTAATACTGAAAGTAGCATTGGTCTTCTAAGAAAATGCATGGTTACATAAAGTCTTCTGGTGGGAGAAAAGACCCATCTTTGCTGCTCTGTAGCTCACACTGTTGTTCCTGTGAAGCAGCGCTGACTGTTTGTAGGCCAAATAGTTCACACACTCTGTTTCAGAAGAGAGGAGCAAACTCATGGGCAAGTTCTGCCTCCCTCTTTTCCCACTGTTTTCCAGCCCATTCTGGTTGCTGCACAGCACTAGGAAAAGTTCCACCAAAGCACTTGCCTCCTTTAGGAGGAAAACCACTGAGATATTATTGAGTTTCAGGCATCTTAGGCTATGTCTTATCAATCTTTAAGGCATGGGAAAGAGAGGCAGGCAACAGAGGGATCTTTGAGAATTCGCTGAGGCACAAATGCTGAGCTACCCTCCGTGACTGTATTTTCTTTCTTGACGATATATACAGAGGCTGAACGTGGAACGTACAGTGCTTTTAAACTATCCCAAGCTTATAGATGTATAACAAATTGATAAGAAGTTTAAAAAAAGTTTAACGTAGGAGACGTAAACAAAGGCATCCACATGGTAAGATAAAGGCAACCTCCTCAGCAATTCCTCCTTGTAAAAAAAGTAATTCCCTAATAGAGCAGCAAATACATTTGAGCCTGCTTCCAGATGCATCATCCTGTTACACTGACCCCAGTTGCCCTTATAATTTTTATATTATTTTGTATTACAGTACCCTCACAGCAGACTATGTCACATTTTTCTCCTAACTTTGCCAAGGGCCAGAGGCAGCCAGCCTTGGCACACACAGTCATAATGCTGGATCCATCAGCAAATGCTATCTGGCTGATGGGCTGCCACTCACTGTTGGGCACACCCCACTGCCAGATAATCACTGAAATCTCCCAGTCTCTTTCCCAGGCAGCGTTTTCACAGGAAATCAGACCTGGATCTAAACCAGGTATCACAAAGCTAACGATGGAGGATGGATGACAGTAAGATTGTGCATTTTGCCCAGTGTTTGTCAATTTTAATTTTTTCCAAATGAAGGAATTCACTTTTCATGGTTCTGTTTTTGCCTTTTTCCTCATTTTCTGAGAGGCAGAAGAAGATTGCTTTGTGGAAGGTAGTATCATATTCTGCTACCTTGGAAGGGCTTTTGTACTTTTGCTCTATTAGAAAAATAGTTAGGGACTCTTCCTCCATGTGCTTCATGTAGTGCGAATTTTAACAGGACGGAAAAACAAATCGCTTTGCAAAAGCTCTAACCTACAAATAAAGGGACAGGTCCTCAGCTGTTACAGACTCTGCGTGCCCCATTGAGTTTAAGACGCAACACCGAATCAGACCTGTGGGGAACCTGATTCAAAAATTTCAATGCAAATCACCACAGTCACAAATTAATGCCTACCTCAGCAGCGTGTCTTAGGCACTAATCCCATGTCAGAGAGGTAGCCAAGTGCTATCCTGATAACACGATGTAAGCAGTCTGGAGTGTAACTTTATTTTTACAGACATAAACAAGCCTTTAAGCAACTTAATTCTTCACCAATTTGTTTGAATTCATTGTAAAGGATGGCCTGTACCCAGACCAGCTTGACTGTGATCCCACCAGCTCTTAGAGGTCAAACAGGTGAGGTGCAAGGGGAGCAGAGGGATGCAGGAGGGACCCGGGCATAGTAGAAAGGGTGTTACCAGTTTACTATGTGGCCTGACTGCTTTGGACTCTATAACTCAGTAACCCAACTCTGTTCTTGAGGAAAGGCTGTTTCCATGAAAAATATAAAACTTCTTTAAGGACAATCCTCAGTCCCCGAAGATACCCAGTCTCAGTTTTAAAAAGCATGCTTCCTGGAGTTGACTTACCACTAAGGATTTAATACTGGTGGAAGTTTCAGAACTGTGCAGAAAGCAAGACCTTCCATCTCTGCTGTGCCATGAATCATGCCTTTCTAGAGAATGTGTGTCATCTTTTCCTACAAAGGCATCTGCGATTGATTTGCAAGTGACCACTTAGCAGGATGGAGCCCTGATGTTGAAAATGCGGTACAACACACAAAAAGGATAATAAATGGCAGGGTTCCTATCTCTTCCTAAAGCATGCAGATATAATCTAGTATCCTAAAATTTGGACGTGATTGTCAAGTGGAAGGCTCCACTCTGTCCCTATCCAGTCCTTTAAATGCATATTTAAGAAGGACAGAAAGATAATCCTGTGATTAATCCCAAGAAATGGGTTCAAGGGGAATCTCAGGCCAGTGGCAGAGTTGGAGATTGGCTTAGTCAGTAACTGTCAGTTAATATGGCTTAACCTGTCCGTGCCTCCGTTCTCCATCAATGAAGGGCAAACAAGAATTCGCATTTCTTTGGTACCGTCTGTCTTAAAGCTTTCACGTTTTTGAAGGGCTTTGGGACTGCTAGATGGAACCTGTATATTGCACAGTATGTACAGCCCTTATTGTGTGGTTTACTTAAAGTTTAAATCGTTGCTTTGGTGAGCACATCTACAGAGGTGCCACCTGTCAAAGATATAGAAAACAGTGGTTATTCCAGGGACACTAGGAGGGAACAAATAGCAAATGCTTCTTGAAGTAAAATATTAGAGCTAAACAGAATCAAAATAATGACTTTTTGTGGATGGATCCTTAGTAATTCTATGCTCATATGAAAATAGCAAACCTTTATTTTTCCAATGATTTAACCTACATTTTTTCCCACTGTTCATAGACAAAGACAGTGAGTTTAAATTTTCAAAAGTCTTCAAGGAAAATTGCTCTGGGCGACTCCCAGTAACATCAAGGAGAATTGCAAAGCTAAAGCCTGAACACCGGAAAGTCCTGAAAACCTAGCTTAGTTATATGCCATAAAAATAAGGGCTTTTATGAAAACCTTGTTAAATGTAGTAGCATGAACATAGAACTAAAAAATATGAGCTGTTGGTAAATTAAAGGAAGACAGCGTCTGTCATTTTGTAGGCAGACTGTTTTCATAACTAAACCTGCTTGTGCATGCTGGATGATAAATACCTCATGATTTCAAGGAGGCTCTTTGAGAGATGCCTACCAAATCTGTTGCCATGGCAGCTGCAAGCATCAGTGATAACCCAGAGTTTCTCGGTTATAATGTGCATGCAACCCTATTAACAAGTCCCACAAAATAGTCCACATTAGTGATAGATGAGGTCATCTACTGGCCCAGTCTCAAAACTTGGAACCCAATCAGAGAAGATCTAGATCCAAGCAAGGTCTGTTTCTGATAAACCCTATTCTCACATCTTAATGATACTCAATTCTTGAAGACTCATAATATTTTTCAGACAAAAATTTTACCTGAAGCTTGCAGGCTACCTGTGCATTCAGCTGCTGCAGTCTGCACTTGAAAGTTAGGAAACTAAAGCATGGAGAAATCAGAAAGCTGGGCACAGGGAATTCAAGATCACATGCTAGGAATCAAGAATAAATACTGCTCTTTTGCTGTCCCTCAGCTGGTTGAATGTTGTTTTCATTACTCGAGCATCAGCTCTTCTAAAAAAATGTCACTGGCAGATTCTTGTTTCCTTTCACTTCAAATCTGGGACATGCCCATCCTCTTTAATGCCTCTCTGGAAGCAGAGGAGACAAGGACAAATCACAGAGGGGCAAAAGTTTAAATTTTTCCTACTGCTCAGCCTCACATTCACCACTATGAGGGAATTTCCTGCCAGTCGTTGGTATCTAGTGCTGTCTTGCCCTATGTCATTGAAGGAAAAGGTGCATGTGGTTATCTGTTTGCTAATGCTTATCTCCTACCAAAAGCCTGCAGAGCACCTGGTAGCATCTCCAGGAGCAATGGTGGTTCTGGAGAAAAGGCACTGTCATCCTGCCCCAGGACACTTCAGGCTCAAAGCACAAAAATTTCCTGTTACCTTGTCTCTGCATTACCCTTGCCTGTTCAGAAACTAGAGGTGATAATTCCTTTCCCCTCCTTGCTGTGTGTTCCCTCTCCTTGCCTTGTCAGCTCCCTCAAGCAGGAGCTGTCTGCAATGACATGTATGCACCACGTTTACCAAAATCAGGCCATTTTTCAATTGAGGCATCTCCTAGATATGTTAGTGATATTACTGGTAATAAATAATTACATGAAGCTGGTACCTCCCAGTTCCATGGAATTTAGGCTTTGTTTCCCTTGCATACCCGAATGAAGGAGAGAATTTCTGCCAGAGGGAAAATGAGCTCTGGTTCTGGATCCAGGGTTGTTAGTACACCATATGTACAACTACCTTTTCTGTTTAGCTGACTTTGTTTTTCTGTTGTTCTCCAGGTCCATTACTTTTGTACACGTTTTCAGACCCAAGGAAGTAATTTATGTTTGTGTCAGACACTTCTTTAAAGTAAATGAAAGCATTGATATGCCACTGTATATTAGCTCTCCTTTTGTTTAAGGCATCTGGAAACAAATGCTCAGATTGTTTGAGTGAGGGAGGAGAATTCATACTTACAGGCAACTTTCTGTAAATCTCAAACATCTTGAAATACATACTGCTGAAATATATTGAAACATTCAATATATCTAAACACAATTTTCATCTCTTATAATGGAGATTTCTGTGAATGAACTGATCATCTTAACAACTAGACTAGAGAGAGAAACATGTTTATTTCATATATTTTATTATTCCATTACTTTCATTTCAGAGTTTTGTGGTGAAATGTGGTGGAGAAATCTGTTCATATTGCAAGCAAAGGAATCTAATTCATGATTTATCCAGCCTCAGCCAGTCAGTTTTGCTTTTTCTGAGTCTGTCTTTAAGGGACACTAAACAATTACTGCTCATCTTTATTGCAGAATACTGTAATTGGTATTAAGGCCTGTCACTGATATATTACACTAATTATAAAGCAACATGCATATATTTTCTGAAGCTACAGTGGTATAGTCCCACTATCATTAGTACTAGATCTATGCACGTCTGGATTTTTCAGGACTACAAATTGAATCCAGATCAGGCTTGGGTATACAGTTAAATCTTTGCCACATTATCTATCGTGCAAAGTGCTGATGCATATATGCTTGGTTTATGCTATCTGTGAGAATACAGATGATATCTGGTTTCTTATAAAGACTTCCACTGCAATATTAACCCATAAAACTAACCTTCTGAGAAAATCCGAACCAGGAGAGAGACTTTTATCTGGACTAATGCTTTGTACTATATGGCTGCATCATTTTTGATTTTGCATCAGAAGCCCTAGAGCTGGAGTTACTGAATCACCCAACCTCAGCCCAAGTAGCTTCTTAAATTCACTCGCTGGTTTGATAGTATATATCTTACCCTGTATGATCTTACTAAGGATAGGAAACAGACCTATAATAAAAGTACATAATATATGCAGAAATGTGAAGTCATGCCAACATTTTTTGGAAATGGATCCAAGATTCCATTTTGGTTAAGATGAGAGGCAGAAACTTCAGTCATTCAGCATTGCCTTAAGGCAGAGTTTAAAGTGGGGAAAAAAAAAGATGCTGTGTGATTGCTAAAATGCACAGGCGGGCAATGATTTCAGTTCCTCAAATAGCTACACTGTAGAATAGGGCAGGATAAAGATAGAGTGCTCTGAGGTCCCCTGGTGAAAGGTATTATCAGTGGGCTGAGTATTTTAATTGCTTGTATAATGTTGATTTCAAACTTGAAACCGCTGAAGCCGCATCACTCTTGATATGGCAGAAAGTTCCTGTAAAGGAGAGGGAAATAGAAAGTATACTCTTCACATTTGCTGTCATTTTCAATCCCTTCTCTTTAATACCCTTACTTCCGGCTACCATTCTCCTCCTTGCCCCTCTTTCCATTAAGTCAACTAAAAAAAATAATTTAAAACTTTGCAGAGAATGCAAGTGGAACAGGTTCAAGGCAAAATAAATACCCAGTCAAGCCCGTTTTTTTTTTTTCCTACCACTAAATTATACTGCACACAAACCATTCAAACAATTCAAAAAACTTTTTTTCCTTAATGATTATTTTCATGTTAAATTCACTGAGGTGAAGAGCGCAAGCTTTCAACAGGCTGCAGTGCTCTTCTGGAGAAGAACAGCTGGTACATTTTATGCAGGTAACAGACTTGAAGTGCTCTTTCCCAGGAGAAAGGATAGATATTTCTGGAAGATTTTGGAATGTTTTCATTGGGTAGCTTTTCTGTTTTACCAGTGAAACCTGGGAAGACTTGGACCTGCAGAATTCAGGACTGATTTTGCAAATTTGACACCTTCTCCTTCCCCATCCCTCCCCCCAGATTAGGTAAACTGAGCAAATTTTAATTCTGTGCTAGAGAATGCAGTAAACACTGACCACCCCCACCTCCCAGATGCTGCTTGCTAAAAATTACTTCTACTAGTAGGATTAAACCTTAAATATCTCACATGAAGACACTGTTTAATCCTCCAGCAGTACTGTGTTCAGCTGCCTGAATTTCCTTACCTTTACAGCTCTCTTTTTGTTACTTAACCTGCATTTTCCAGGAGCAGCTTAAACCTATTGTGTCGTACTTTGCCTTTGATATCTAATGAGAATAATAGCTTTCCAGTATGCAAGGAAGACAAGCCCAGTGTTCAGTTGGCCTGAGGGCTGCCCCTGAGAGTACAGACACAGCTATTATCTTTCTTGTGAAAGCATTGCTGTTCCATAGCTCTAGGAAACATGCAGTAAAATGTTCAATTAAAGTGGATTACATGTTCTTAGCTGGTCAGCTGTAACACCTAGGCTTGAAAATGTATTAGGAGATCCAAGAAAGAATGCTGTTTCTTTACTGACCTCGCAGTGCTGCCCTTTATGCTTGTGGATGCATTTTGCTTTCATATTCCTTTGCAAATTTTCCTGGGAGCAATCCAGTTTTACATAACGGTTGCTTTTACTACAAACATATCCTGCACAAAATTTGGTCCGAATACCTTTACATTGTAACAACTTAAGCTGAGCAGGGGGTTTATTTACTTCCATATTCCTTCCTCGCATTTCATTTTTTATTATGTACATCCAGTTCTTTCATTGCTTGCCAGTACTGCCCCTGCAAATATCTAGGCTCCAAAACCTTTCAGGAGTGAGTTATCCAGGTAGCTCAATTTTCTTTGTTCTCATACAAGGTTAGTTCAGTTCTGACATGACATAAGAAAGAGGTAAGATAATTAAACACTACTGTGGTGCACACCTTTATTTCCTGCTGTAGCTGTGTGACAATGGTGAGGGTTGTGGATGTTTTACCTTGTTTCATAGTAGGGATTGCTCTCCATTGGATTCCGTAGCAATTATTATGGGAGGGAAAGAACATGGTGAGTGTTAGAGTGGAAGAAATAAAGCTCTGTTGGAGCAAGTCCCTGAGAGCCTTTCTATTTATTCAAGTTCAGTGTTTTAGGAAGTCATTACAATGAGCTATCCCAAAAACCAGCTCAGCAGAAAAATGTATTTAACTGAAAGCCTTTGTATTCAGATCTTGGGGCAGACACAGTACACTGTGTTAATTCATGAATTACAGCTATTTGTTTAATCCCCTTATTTCCGCCTTTCAGCCTGGCATCGTTCCTTCTCTTGCTCCCAGACACACAGGGCTAGGCAGGTCCGTTACATTCACCCCAAAGCCCGGCAGAAGTCTGCCAGCACATCCCAGGCTTATCCTTCCACTGCTTCAAGCCTTCTAAACGTAACGAGTGACTGCGGCTCTTGCCTCTAGAGTTGCTGCTTAGAAAAACAGGTCCTTGCTCTACTTTATCACTATCTGGAAAGCCCTCCTTGATTCACAAGTTGACAAAGAAGTTCGATTGAATTCTTACCAGTCTCCCTCTTCATCATTTTTAGCCAAAACCCCCTCAGGAATAAGTGCCATCGCTCCAAAGTAAATCTATCAGCCAGTGTTGCTCTGTCCTGTGTGGAGTAATATACACAGCTGACTCCATTTCTTCCTCCTCCAGACTGGAATCTCAGCTGGGTACAGGAAGACATGAGCGTTTTTAAAATCCCCTCAGCACCAGAGGTGCACCCTTTATATGGAACTGGCAGCTGCTCCTGTATGAATACTTATATATTTTAAGGTATCTTTGAACAGTACAAAAGGTGTAAAAAACCCCACAGGTGATAACAACTCCAAGGGTTCTCAACACACCTGTTACAGCCTGTCGCAACCACCATCTTTTCAAATGGATGCACCACCTTCCATTATGAACCTGCAGCTTAATGCCAAAGGACACAGCTTAAAAGACCAGCAAACACTACGAAATCGATTATGGCTTCACTTAATGGAATGATGGTTACACATAGCTCTCTGCTTTTTAAGTCAGTGATGGAGACTCAAGTTTACTAAATACTTGTGTAAGTGTGTGTGTGTGTGTGTGTTTGTGTTTAGGAAGGGAAAGGAGTACTCTTATGTGAGGCAAATGGTAGGCGTCACACTTATTTTTAAGTATTGTTTCTATGGGTAACAGTTCTCAAGTTGTTTAGAACTAATTATTTTACCCACACCTTATGAAGAGTAATTAAAGAAAATCTTTTCCTTTTAAAATATTTCTTTTACTCCAAGAAATCTCACTCTTACTCTTCCAGACTGATTTTTCTGCGTATGCAAAAGTAGCAAATAATTGAATTATGTACTCTGTAGCGGTCAATAGTTGAGACAGCTATTTTCTATTCTAAATGGAAGGAGGATTTATGTTGGTTCCCGGTCAATATTGGCTAGCTTCTTGAAAAGTGTGAATTCTAAAAATGGGTAACATGATCCATAAAACCAGAAAGCATTGTCACACTTAGGCAAAAAACAATAGCCGCTGCAGAGGATTTCTGCTTCTTTCTTCACCAAAAGTGAGCTTGCCAGAGCTGTAAGTGTTTGCACTGATGTAACTACGGTGATGGTGTTACACAGCCAGCAAACCTCCCTGGTAAAGATATGGCTGAGCACAATTTTCAATGCTGCGACTTAGACTGAGTTTATGGAAGCCCCTTTTAGTGTGGATGCCACGTATCTCCCCTGGATCTGTGGAAAGGGGAGGAAGATTTTTATACTACCTTCATCACATTGGTTCAAGCTAATAAAATATCTCAGAGAGATCCTACAGTGTTCCAGGAAGATATATCAACTCATGATTTCCAAAGTCACTATTTTGCTAGAGAATGATGTGGTGCTGTCATTACTGGCCTTAATATAACAGGAGGATTACACGACCAAGAAGTCATAGTGCCAGGGTCAGTTCCCATGGGAGATGAACCAGATTTTCTGAGGGAAGATGTAGCTGAGACATGGGGTGCGCATATCCAGAACAGACTACATTTGCATAAACTGTGCTGGCATCTAGTTCAGTAAGGAGTTCTTTATAACACTACAGTGAGATGTTATTCTAGCATTAGTTAAATGCTGCATTTTCTCTTAGCATGAGTTATCACAGCATCAAGCCATTAGTATTAGTTAATGGAAACCAAGCACTATGGTACCACAAGCTATCGTAACACTTCCTGGAAAACACATATGATATTTCCAGAAGGCATCCTAAACTACTTTTTTAACTGCTTTGCATTCCAGGAAAGCAACACCACAAACAATAAACCCTTGTAAACATTTTTTTAATAGCTATCATTTCAGAATTAGAAGGAGAAAAAGAATAATAAAAAAAAGAAATAGTCTCAGTAGATCAGCTTTGCTCTTGAGCTGAGATCTGCAGGAGAGTATAACGTCTCAGAGCTCTGTACAAATACTTAGGACTTCTGTCTTTGCAAGCCACATAGCCGAAAGGTAGAAGACAGGAGAGGTGTGAGAGGGGCTTTCACTAGGCAGTCTGCCATTGTAGCATCTTTGTAAATAGCTAACTTACAAAAGAGTCATTTTAGTTTTATAAACCCAGAATGATTTCAAACTGTTACCCAGCATGTGGTGTTTGCAATGTGCTGTCTTAAGACCCACAGCCAGGAGAGCAGGTGGGTAATAGATGAACAAAGTGGTACCCAAGAACAAAATGAAGAGGTGACATGGTGGGTCTTGGACTGCCACAGATGTTGGATTTCCTGGTAAATAAAAATACTCTTACAAAGCCAGAAGCATGAGCAAGGACAACCAAATCTGTATGCAGAGAAAAGCTAGAGACATTAGATGGAGGGCAGAGAGTTCTTACTATCTCGTGGGGAGTGAACACAAGGGATTGAGGAACTGGAAAACAATGAGACATAGGTGTCAGGGAAAACTGGAATATCATATCAGCTTTTAAAGGTATTTGATGACACCTAACACGCTCATATAACGAGTGCCTTTAAAGACCTGGACAGATCATCTGGCTTCTCTCTTTGAAAGAAACTACGCATGAATGCTATGAACCCTCCTAAGACAAAGGCGTTCTGCCTGAAAGACATAAATGGTTTCTAGCAAAAGGGTCAGGGAGGGAGAGGAAATCTGCCACCCCACTTAGATGTAGGGTGCTTTGGAGGGTATTTAGGAACACCTGCTTAGAGTCCTGGCCTGGTGTGGCCTGGAAGTGAGAAATGTGCAGATGGATGGATGGATGAATGAATGGATGTTGGTCCTCTTTTTGTTGTGCAGCCCAGCTTCTTTTGTTTATATTAGAAGTAAAGTCAGGTGACTCTGTCAGTCTGTACCCACAGAGACTGAAACTGAATAAAACTTGTTTAGATTTTGTAACTGCCCCCTGACAGTAGGCCATGAGGGACTACGATATGAGGCTGCCTAAGGCAGCCTCAGGTTGCATGAGCTGTTACAGTCTTGCTTACTGAAAGCATCAACACTATTATTTTGGAACATCTGGTTCAGGTTTTCTGGATAGATTGCTGAGAAAAGGAGACTTAGCCCTGAGAAATGCTTCTGCATACCAGGGACTCCTGGGGAAAGGATCAAGAGAAATCAGCAGTGGTTGATTCCCCTGCTGTAGTTATTGCCTTTTGAAGCTGTGGGGGAATAGATGTGTCTAGTGACTCTGAGAATGTTAAATCCTAGCAGAGTCATGAACACTGATCAAAAAATGAGAATAAGAGAGAAAATAGTTCAGGAGGTTGTGAGTTTAGTGACAAACTAGCAACCTGCACTCATAAAATGTTAGCTTTTAAAAAGGATGGTTGCTCCACAGCCACTGTGACACATGAGGGTGATAAAGCCTTATCTGGAGTGGCAGGAAGAATTCAAATTCCTGTTAATGACCAGCAAGTGCATACTGACATTGAAATAACCAAAGGTATTTGGGGAATGTTGGCAGGCTGACCTGAAGCACTTGGGACCTCCAGGTTCAAAAAGTGTCTCAGCTGTCGTCAGCGCTGAGTTTGAAAGGAACAATGTACATGAGCTACACAGAGGGCCAACACAACATCATCCTAAAGATGAAATATGATGCAATGTCAATCTGTGGTCCTGGTCACCCTGCCAATGGTTGCAAAAAGATGCAACACCAACAGACATGGTTACAGACAAGATTCAGCAACCTGTGTCAAACTTGGCAGGAGATGGTTTGCAAAAAGAAAGTGTTCAGAGAAGATACGGAATGGGAATATCCTTTCCCAGATATGGGAAAGGAGTTGACATGGTCAGAGCATTTCAATAAAGACTCAGCTTACTTTCAAAATGGAGTGATCTCATAATATCAGCTTGTGAGCTGGTTTTACAGAGCATAGTAGCTCTATTCCAAATCTCTGACACAACACTGAGCAAGGTCCTTTCCTTCTCCAGGGTTCCTCCTCCTCCCCCCGCCCCATTTTGTCCACCTTCTCTGCATAGCTTGCAAGCTCTTTGGTCCAGGATTGCCTGTTGCTACATGACCAGCGATGCCCTTGTCAAAACTGTTTTCCAGGCACCAGCCTCCTACAAATAATGGTGCACAGTACAGCACAATGAAGTGACAAAGCTGCGCTCTGTGCAAAGAGCTTATGCTAAGCTCTGTAATTAAGACATATGGGGCCTTATCCACAGCTTAGAGAAGTCGGCGGAAACACTGTCTCGTAGGCTGGATGACAAGACGGTGATGAAGCAGATTTTATTTTAAGGAATGATTTTTTCTGTTTGGGGATATTGTGAGGCTTTAGGGAAGAACTGTGCTGCTAAAAGGCATGAAAAGGAAGAAGGGGGAAAATTAATAAAGTAAAAAAATTTATATCAGTGTTATAAATGCGCTTAAACTGGTATCTGAAAAAAATTCAGAAAGAGTACAAATGAAATTCATGTTAGTAGGTCACTTTTTTGTAGTGATTCACTGGTTTTTCTTAAAGGATCTGCTCGAAATATAAGTAAAGACTCTCCTCTTCTTTGCACTGGGACATAAATTATCTTACAGAATAGAGGATATTGATTACTGGATGTAAAGAAAAGAGAACCTGACTCCAGGTAATATAACTTTAAGTGAATTGTAAGAAATAATTATAATATTAGAATAGGACAGAAGGTACATTTTTATCAACAGTAGAGGAAAATGCCAGTAAGCCTGTGGAGTGAGTAGCTGGCTGGACCACAACGTGCAGATATTTTGTAGATTTGTTTATGTGACAGTCTGCCTGTTAACAGGAAAATATTGATTCCTCTGGCTTTGCAAATCAGTGCCCTTAAGTGCTCTGGCCAGAAATTCATAACACAGCAATACAAAAATGAAGTTCTCAAGGAATGAGTCTGGCCCTAAATGTTCGTTGGGCGGAGGGAAGCATTTTTCTTGCTCGCAAAATGACATTCAGCCTCCCAGCTTCCTGTCTTGCAAGGTATATGGTACAGGCTCTGAAAATAAAACATACAGTAAGCGTGGTCTGTTGTAACCCAGACAATTATAGGCAACACAACAATAAATTTTTAAACAGTTAGGTAATATATAATAAATAAAAGATGAACAGGAAAGCACTCACAGCTACTCCCCTAATGCATCTGGAAAGTAATTAACTTTTTTTTTCCTCCGTTAAGAATGTAATGTATTATACCCTGGCAAAGGAGGAGCCTGGCCGTGCATCCCCGATGAGGATTTATCTGAGGTCGGGCTCGGAGGGAGGATGACCAGCCATCCATCCTGCCGGAGCGCAACATCTCTCCGTTGTTGTGCCCCAGCCCCTTTTCTGCTCCGCAGCAAGGCGCTGGGGGGGCACCGGGCTGGGCACGGGGCGGGAGGGACACACCAGGCCCCCGCCGCGCGGGGGAGGCTCAGGACAACGCTCCCCATCGCCTGCCAAGGGAAAATAATAACAACGGGAGGGGAATTACAGACAGATTTGGAGGCCGATGTGCCTCTCCGGGGGTTCTTGGCATGTGGCAAAGCCTAAATCTTCTTATTGCAGGGGCTGGCATGGCTGGCTCGTCACTAGAGCACAGGACGGGCATTCATCTGAGGGCTCCTCTTGGCTCTGTCATTTCCAACCATCATCAGGTTGCAGCCAGGCTGGCAGCTCCTTGAGGTCTGTCCTACCCCTAGCCAGGGGCAGGACAGACGGGGAGGCACTGGGGCAGCCCCTGACCTGCCCATCGGGCACCTCCCTGGGGTTGGGGACAGGCTGAGACTAGGCCGGGCCATGGGCCTGTGGCTGGACCCGGCTCGCGGGGGCCCATGGCCGGGCAGGGCAGGGCTGTGGGGAGCCGGAGACCGGCCCTGCTGGGGTGTTGCTGGGGCAGGGGCTGATGGTCCCGGGGTCCTGGGCCGTGGGCAGGTGGGGGGAGCCCTGGGGGACTGACATGGGGCAGTCAGGGCTGCCATGAAGTTCATTCAGCTTATTCGACCCTCTGGCTGCCTGAGTTGTTGGCCCTGCTGAATAGTGGAGCGTGAGTCTGACTGAGGTCTTCTGAGGCGAAGCAGTTGTGGACGGCTGGGTCACTGTGTTTTCTCCTGTGGGAGTAGGAAAAGCTCCTCAAATGTGTGTGGCCAGAGCCAAGTTCAATGGAAACTCCTGAGGCTGGTTGAAAAGGCAGGAGTTTGCCAATGTGGGTAATGCATTGACTTTGGCATTTACAACAAATAGCACAAAATTGCTGTGCTCTGAGGTGTATTGCAAAATCAATTACCACTGGAAAGTTTTGGAGAATGGAGATGTTGCTGAGGGGCAACTTTTAGGACAGTAAGAAACTTAAATACATTTATTTTTTCTTAGATGATCTCATTGACTGCTTTTTTTTTTTTTTTAGGATTAATGATGCTTGTAATACATTGTCAAAGATACTGGTGGTCAAGGTGGGTGATTAAAATTAATGTAGACAAAAAACTACATCACATTAAATACAAATTAAAGCACAGACTGTGCAAAACTCTAGGTAGTGTAGCAGACGACCTTTCAATGGTAGATACAAGGGAACAGATGATTTGATGGGTGGTTTTCCATGTATGATTTGTGTGGCGTAGGTGCAGGTGAACAAAGAAAGTACAGGCTTTCTGGAATGAAGAGCTTCACATGACATAGCCCTGCCTGGGAAATAATCAGACTGCTTTATGACCTGTGTTAGTTCTGTGAATATCTATACCCCTTGTCCATGGTTTCCCACTTCCTGGTCTAAACCAGCTACCCTCGCATGTCATTTCATTTGTACTTAAAGAAATCAAGTCACAACCAGACACTTTTTGGGCTGATTAATTCCTGGAAACATCTGGTGGAGGCACGCTATTATTAGACATGAACTTTTGACATGATTTGGAGACACAATCGTACGCAGAGATTAACCTCTCTTCAGTAAGTGCTGTCCTGCTCTGCATCCTGAGCAAGACACCATGACCCAGATTCCCAGCTGTGGCTTAGCAGCAGCACAGAGTCGAGCCCCAAAAGGCCAAGGCCTGACCTCAGCTCTCCCTGTCCAATCCAGTCCCATAGCAGAAGTTAGAGCAACCTGTGCCAGCTGCAGACTGAGAATGAGGTCTCCAGGGGACATGGATGCCCCAGCCGTGACCCCTCCATTCAGTCCTGCTACAAAAGTAGTCAGCAGGAAAAAAGGACTTGGAGAAAGTGCTAAATCAGCTTTTAGCTTCTGGGATATGTCCCATTTGCTGGCTACACTCACTCACCATGTTTGTGTTACACAGTTGAAGGTGCAAGCCTGTGTGTGTTTTAATAATGCAGAAGGATGCAAGATGATGTGTCGCATAGGCAGGACCCTTGCAGAATACAATCTCAGAGCATTCCTGCCTGCTGTGCATGAGGTACTCTTGGGTCTCTGCTTTTTCCTGATGTTTGTTGTGATACCAAAGCAAATCCATATAAGATGACAGCCTGATCTTGAAAAAACTGTTTGCAGGATTGATCTTAGACCCTCCACACGACTCGATCTTGTGTGTAATTTAGAGGCAACTGTCTAGATCTGGCCCTGCATATCCAACCTACACATAACATGTCCTTATAAAGAACACTGGTAACATCACAAAATTCACCCTGAAAAGGTAAGAAATGCTTAGATTCATCCTCCCACTTCTGTGCATATATGTTTTAAAGTATGGTCTGTACTCATGCAGTCACATGTTATTTGCTCCTTGGGAATGGTCTAATTCAGTCCCACAAGGCTGGGATTGTCCTGTGACTCCTCTGCTCGTGTATGTGGCTTTGTCTCGGACTCCTTTGCCTGAGTATCTTGGGTACATCACAGTCAACATTTCTGACAATCAAAAGCCTAATTGACACACTTAATGTAAGAGTTAAGGCACAAGGGTATTTCCAATGCCTGATTTCTCAAATTACTCAGTACCCACTTATGCTGCTTACTACTGCATTTAAAAATCAATCCCCAATCATGCCTAAATGACACAGAGGAAATCTGTGGCCATGGAGTCTCCAGTGTCTTTCCCACAAAGCCTGCCTGCTGCTTCCTTCCTTTCTGCCTCTCAGCCCCTCCATTGTGCTGAAATGGTTGTTTTGCCTCCGACTGGTTTTCCTCCTTCTGAGGAGGGTGATTACAATGCTGTAGGAAATGAAAAGCACGTGAAATTCAGTAGTGTGTTGCATTAAGCTGTTCTTTGGCCCTTTGGAGAATAACCCCTCTCCACATACCTCTTGTTTGGTTATAATTTTTTTTCTTTGCTTTAAAAATCTTTCCTGATTTACACTGTATGCACCCATTTGGTTGTAATTTAATATAAAATAATTAACATACAGTGACTATCTTCTCTTCTCAATTGTCACAGGATCCCATGGCACTAGTAAGAGCACCAGCAAGGAGGCTTGACATTCTAAAAACCTTTTTTATTTCCCAATGAAGAAAGGTATTTAGGCTATAATCAAATTTAAAAGTGCCTGCAGTGGACTCCAGAGGCCACATTCACTTTCCATGTACGTAAATCCACTCCTATCGACTAAAATCTGCACTTGGATCACAGATTCATCGATTTGCAGCTTTTGTCTGAGCCCCCAGTGCCTTTTATTCTCTTTATTAGGAAGCAGCCTACTTTCAGTAAGTTTCTTTGCTACAACTGTTGCTGATACCTTCTCATTTGGAGCCCCTCACAGCACTAATGGTACGATCATTTTCTGGAAAAATGTCAATTATTATCTCTGTCTTTGAAACTCTTGAAACATTCAACTCAATTTTAGTTCTTAGGCAAGCTGGTATAGTGAAAATTGTTTCCAGAGTTCCAGAAATATTTCCATAACTGCCTATTTTCCAATTAATTCCCTGGAGGATTAGGAGGAATTAAAATTTTCCAGTGGCCTGGGAGCACTAGTAGCAGTTCCTTTCCCGTTGCACCAGATGAGTGTCTCCTGTGATTTAAACCAAAATTCAGAAGTGATGCATGAGGTTGTGGTAAATTCTGTTTGGTCTGTTTATATTCATATATATTTCCCAAAGGCCAGGCTCCCTTCCAAACATTCTCGGACTGTCCAGGAGGTACTTAGACACAGTCTGCAATCTACAAAGAAAGAAAGCGAGTCTTGCAGATTAGTAACATACAGAGACAAGGAAGAGGTTTCCCCCAGCAGCATGTCAGTGGGTCAAGAAAAGAAAAAGGTTCTGAGTTCTAATTCCGCTTCTGATAGCCATCCCATAAGTAACCTTAATCATCTCATCTCCTGTTTCTCTGTATCACAATTAAGATCATAAGGCAGGTTATATTAGGCCGAACCAGAAGTCCATCTATCCCTGCGTCCCATGTCTGCTGTCAAACAGTAACAGTAACTTGAGGACAAATTATCAAAACAGGGCAAATGGGAAGCAGGGACTTTTTAGCCCTGTGGACTGGCATCTTGATGTTTAGTAACCATGGATGGAGTTTTCATCTGTGAGCTTGTCTAATTGCTTTGTTAACGAATTTATATTCTTGGCTTCTGCAACACCCTGTGGCAATAAGCTCTGCTGTTTAATTATGCACTGTGTAAAACTCTCGCTGTTGTTTCTTTTAAAACCTTAGTTTGACAGTTTAATTTGAAAGCCACTCCTTTTGTGGTATAAGAAGTAATGTCTCCCTTTTCAGCATTGCCTGTGATTTTGGAAATCATTCGTATCTCATCCTTTTCCTTCCTGGAAGATAACTATTCTATTTAGTTTTTCATTGTACATAAACTATTCCATAACAACAGATATATGTGTTGTCCTTCTTAGTACTTTTGTCAGTTATTTTCTGGTTCTAGAGGAGACAAGACCAGAACTGTAAAATTTAGGTGCAACACTGTTTTATTTGCTGACTTAAAGACATGCTTTGCTTTCCTTTCATGTTTTTTTATTTTTTCTTCCCTTCTTTTCTCTTTCTTTGCTAACAACTTCTACCCCTGAACAGTGGGCTATTTTCACAGGGCAACTTACACTGATATGAACATCTAATCCCTTGAATGGTAGCATCTGATGCGGGACCTGTCACTCTGTATGTATAGGCGGGATTATTTTTCTACATGTGCATCAGGTTTTCAGCTGATCAAAAGATAATTTCACCTGCTGTTTTATTGCCCATCACTCAGTGTCAAGCCATCCTCCTGCAAGCCTCCACAGTCAGTTTTAGTTCTTATAACTCCACAGCATAGGTTTCACATTTCCTCTTTGTTCTCCTTTCCAGATCATTCATTAATACATTGGAGAACACAAGATCCAGCACAGATCTCAGGGGTAACCCCTTGCAGCGTTTTCTGCACTGTGATAACTGAGCATTTCTGCTCAGATTTATTTCCTATCTTTTAATCACATATCAGTCCGTGAGAAGAACTTGACCCTTCTATCTCGCTGCTTAATTTCTTCACATATTTTTGGGATAGGAACTTTCAAGTGTGCTTTATCAATGGGTTCATGACAGAGCCATTGACTTTCATTGATTTTAATGCTTGCCTGCATCGCAATGAGGTTATAATAAGGAAACTCCTGACACACGAGAAACCTAAAATTTGTCACTGTTCGCACAGATGTTCAATAGCTCCAGAATGTTGATTTATATGGAATGTGGTGCCTCTGAGATGTGTTAGCCTTGTTTCATGCTGCATATGTGTGGATGTGAGTGTCTATAGGAATGTGTGTCTGGCACTCATTGTTTCCTATGCTAAACAATTTTTGAAAATCTTGGCTGATTGCAACCAAATTTGATAGAGGTATAAAGGAAGGAAGGAAGGAAGGAAGGAAGGAGGAAGGAAGGAAGGAAGGAAGGAAGGAGGAAGGAAGGGAAGGAGGGAGGGAATCACTGCAACCATTTCTTTACTAAGTAAGTACAATCCACCATTACCAAGCTACNGGAAGGAAGGAAGGGAAAAAAACAGTTCAGAACTAGGAAGAAAGGAGGGCAGGTGAAGGGTCGATATGTCATAGTGGTTCCATGGAACTGTAAGTTTAACATGAGCACATGTCAGAGCACCTTGTTAGACATCAGAGATTGAAACAGAGGAAGAAGGATAGAAAATGCAGATGGTATGAAACCTTCAGCTGTAAAAAAAATCTTCAGTCAGACCTTATGACAAATTAGACACCAGAGAATCCAACCATTGGTCACAAAAGGCTTTGAAACAAGGCTTGGGTCACTTACAGACCATGTTATCTGATGGTGATAATTTTTCAAAGTCCTTGGTGTGAACAGCTCAGCTCCACATAACCTACCAGCAGAGACAGCTGGCAGTCTACACTCCTGATTTAGCAATTTAGAAGACATCTATCAATTAAAAAAAAAAAAAAAAAAAAGGTGAAAGTGGGAGAAGTGCCAGGGAAAATGTATCAGCTTTTTTACATTTTGCTTTGTGAAAGAAACTGATGTATGAAAATAAAACTGCCTGCAAAGCCAAGGAAGTCTTATAAGAATGTGAGTAATAAGAATAAGAGAATCAAGAGAAACTGAACAGTCCAGCACCTGGTCAGATCAACAGCTGTTTTATTTGAGGAAAGCTGAGCCACATAGGCTGAAATAGTCCAAGAAATTACTGATGTAGTTGTGATGATGACAGTAAGCAAACTTAGAGTAACTGAAACCTTACAGTGTCTTCATTCTGCTATTTTCCCTTATCTGCTGTACCTATTGAGTTCACTCTTGCTGCTTATATAAGGAACTACAGTACATCACTGGCCTTTTATCTTTCATTTTAAAAAATCACTACAAAACCGTAAACTGATGTTTGATTGCAAATTCCAGATTTATGTACACAAATAATTAACTTGCTTTAATAAACATCTATTAGTCACGTCCGTTGAAAGCTGAGAAGAGCTTGGCAAAGCTAATACTTCTTAATGAAATTTTATTTCCATGAAAATATGCAGGTTCTGTGACACTGAGATGTTTACTCATTCATCTCAGTTTCAATAAAATATTTCACTCCATAACAAGGTCTAAATATCCCATTTTAATATTTTGAAACAAAACGTTTTGATTTTCATATTATAAACATGTTCTCATTTGCAAAGAAAGACACATTTTTTATTGGAGCTTTTTAACGGGTTTGAACTTCAAAATTGCTGGTTTCATTTTCACCCTAGGAAAAAAACAATTAAAAAAAATATATATGCCAAAAATATCATCAGCTGGAGACGGTATGTTTTATACTTGCCAAGGAACTGAAAAAAAAAAGTTATTTGCATACCTCTAGAATTCAGAGCTCTTGAAAATCATGTCATTTTTGAAGTTCTTCATTTGAATTTAGAAATTTTGCTTCAGACCTCTGTAACTAAAATAAGAAGATGTAGAGTCATTAAAATGCTCAGAATTTCCCACACACCTGCACAACACAGAGGGATCTTCCTAAGAGAATAATTTTTAACTTACAACTAGAAATGGATGCAGTGCACAGTAAGCACGTTTTCTTTAGCATCGAACAGCCCATTAACGTCATAGTGTAAAGGAATGAATGTGCTTCTGAGCACATAAATACAACTACAGTGTTTTTGCATATATGTTGTCTTCTGTCTTCATAACATCCCAAAACATTTTCTGCAACGTGGCTCTGAGTAAGACTGCAACCCTGTCCAGGCAGCGTAAAAAAATCTCTTGTTCCGCAAGAAAATATTCTTTCAAGGAATTGATATTTGTTAGTCACGAAGATTTTCCAACATGGCTGTCCAGCTTTGCCCACTTGTGACATCTCATGCTGCAGATACAACTGCCAAGCTACCTGCCATTCGTGTTTAAAGCTTTCTGCACTGGCACACTGCATCAACAGACTGGTTTGCTGTTGTCTTGCTTTTAGTGTGCCCCTTCCCCTTCTGCTTTCTGTGTGAGAATGTTTTTTTTTGCTCTGTCCATTTCTCATCATCCTTCTCATTCTTCTTCTGCTGAGTTTTTGGTTCTTATGCCTTGATTTCCCTTGGGCTGTTGCTTTTCCTGCTGAGAATCGAGGGGTGCACAGTCTCTTTTCATTGCTGGTTCTCAACGGCTTTAGAGAAGGCTTGGGGAATCTGCCATCTTCTCTTTTTGGCATTTGTCGCCTCTGCAGCCCATGACTTAGACATAGGCATCTGGGCTTTTGCATTATGAGTGCAATATCCTCACCAAAGTGGTAAGGAAGTTCCTCAGTGTACCCTCAGCATACTCTACCCTTTAAGGGTCTTTGGATGATCACAGATCGGATTTTGAAGGGGCTGGATGAATATTGCATTTTTGGTTTTGTTCCCAAACTGAGACACTGTGGGTGGGGAATGAAAAAGAGAATTTTGGATGGATGTGAAAGTGGCTCATTTGATACAAGAAGAAATGCTGTGTTGTGATTAGTTTAGAGCCCCTTTAAATAACAGGGCAATTTTTAAACAAAAGAAATGCCATCTTGACATGAAAGAATATCAAAATATTGTGTTTAAAAAGGCCAGATAAAACATATTTATATCCTTAAGATATTTTTTTCTTACTGAAACCGTTCATCGTATTTATCTAAGTGTTCACAAACAGCTTGTGCGGCCAAAAAGGCTTTTAATTTTTGATTAATTTACTTTTTACCTGCTTAAAAACAGATATCCTACTGTGAGTCAACACTGGCATAATTAAATCACTAAGGCACCTTAAAAATCCCAGTAGAATTCACAAGGCTTCGACCACACTGCATGGGGAGTGTTTTACACTGCACCAAACACACTGACTATTTGTAATCATCGAAGGGAGCTGTGCTGATGACATTGATTGTATCTGGGCAATTGCAACCATGATTTTCAGTGTACCCAATACATAAAACACAATTATGACTTCATGCCTTTTTTTGTTTCATTTTTCACTCATGGTGTTCTTAACATTTCCACCTGTTATTTTATTCAGAATAAGTTGATTGAGGAAGTTGGTGGTAGAACACGACCAGCAGAGTCCTTCCCGTTTTCTGTCCTCTGCCTCCTACAGATACCAAATATCTTCATGCTGCTCCAGATGCTCTGTCCTCCTCACTGTATTTCTCCATGTTTTGAAAGTGAAATGAAAGGATTTTCGAACATTCCTCTGCATCTAAAAATGGCAGCAGTAAAAGCTGGATACAGGGAATTAAACCAATTACCATATACCTAAGCAAACTGGGAAAAGACAGGTTTTGGGTGGTGGTCGCTTATAGACCATTGGCAAGAAAAGAGGTCCTAAGAGCCTTCCTGCTAATATGCTGAGTGCTAACTAAGCATCAGCAGGCTTTATGCTGGCTCTGAAGAGAAAAGACTAAACTCTCTCTCCTGTAACATCTTAAATACATTTAGCAGCTGCGTGCACAAACTCTGCCTAAACTCTACTGGTTTATGGCATACTTTTCTATCTCACACTTACAGACTGGTAAGATTCAGCCTTGACTCCCTGCCAGGCGCAATATGAAGAATTCTATAATTATCAATCTAGTGATGGCATTTAAAAGCAAATGCATTATCATGCACAGAAATCATCTCATGTCCCCTACAGCGTGTTCCACAACAAGGACTGTCACTTTGTTTGACTATAACTCTGGCTTTATTACATTTAAACCTCTTCCATCAGCAAACTCCCCCAGACAAAAAAATATTCTTTTATTCATAAAATAGCATGTAGTCTGGAGTGGCTGTCAATGTACCTAAAGGTCATATAATGTCAGAGTCATTATTTTCAAATCATCTACACTCATGAACCCTACTTTGCAAGGCTAGCTATCAAAACAATAATAAACACAGAGCACTTATGGTGCTGCATGAAAATTTGTGCCCTATCATTTAAGAAGTATGGAATAGAAGCAGAAAGATTCCTCCCCACTCCTCCTCCTCTCATTATTGTGCAACCACTGTATTCAGCAGACTGTTATATTAAATGTAATTAATAGCCTGAACCCCTCTTTACCAATACCTTTTTCTCCTTGACCCACTTGGTAATCCAAGACAATGCAATTACAAGTGGTATTATCCATTGCAGAGTTGCCACCTCTGTCAGCCCCCAATATTTTACCCTGTCATGGATCAAAAAGGTTAAAAGCAACTTTAAAAAGCACATATTATGATACTAAGTCCAGTGACTCTAACCTGTCTGCTTCAGCTCAGATTTGGAAACTAAGTAAAGATTAATGTTGTGAATGGTATCTGAATGAATGTTCTGTCAACCAGCTACAGAGACAGGGGTTGCTGTTTTCACATTTGTTTGTTTGGTTTTAGTTTCCATAATCCAGATAGTTTTCCATCACTGTTTGCAGCATCAGGAGGGCTATGCTGCATCTGCAGTCCTGGGCATTGTTAAAACTAATATTTCCAGCCACACTCAAGGTGGGAGCCACGGGTCATTAGTTCAGCAGGTTAACGTGACTAACATAGATCTCACAAACTCTAAGAGTGATTACATTGATTTGCTGACCTAGATCTTCTGTAGATTAAGACATACTCCTTCACCTTTTTTTACCCTCCCATTTCCTCTACCTTAAAAAAAAATAAATTGGTTAACAGATGTAGGCAACTGGAAGGCTTCACATTTCACCTCTCTGTTTTCTTTTTCTCAGGGACAAAAGCAGTGAAGGAGGAAAGGGGCTGAGATGAAAGAAATAACCGTCCTGTGCTTCCCTCAGCCAGCTGTACCATACATAACCCCACTCTGTGTTGATACCTGGCACTAGTCTTAATATAACCTCTATGACATCTACCAGGGTTGAAACAAGAAGACAGACAGACTTTAAATTTATGTATCCAGAGCTGACCATGTTTATCAGGGCTGAGCCGCATGCAATGCTCTGCATGAGCTCCAGTCAACAAAAAGCAATTTCTCTTTATATTACTGTGAATTATTTACTACAAAATTTTGAACTGACATCCAGATTTTCCCCCCTTCTCTTCAGAGTTTTATTGCAATGAAAAGAAGAGAAGTAAATGAATAGCAGAAGAGGGGAAATAAATCCCATCGAAATGCACTGGTTGATAAAGTAAGTGTCTTTGAAACAGTGCCTTATGCAAGAATAATTGTACCATTTGTTGCAGTGCTGCACTGATGTACTTAGGACTATGTCAGAGATGTGGGAAGCAAAGCTCCAGCTAGAGCACCCATGTGTTGGTGGGACCTCGTTGTTAGTGAAGATACACCCAGGTGGCCAGCCCTGAAGAAAGGGGTTTTGAATCATTCCTATAAACTGTGTGGAGTTTCAGAGCTAAGATACTGGCCACGCTCACACACATGCATGCAAACACGCACGCATGCACAGACAAGAGAGGGAAGTCTTCCCCGTTACCAAGTGAGTGAGGAGATCAGGTCTTTGGCAGGAGGAGGAGTGGACAGAGCAGACACTGTGCATCTTGTCTTCTGCCCCGAATACAGAAATAGGCTGAGCTGAGAACAGGTCCCTGTCTGTTTCTCCCACACAAGCATTAGGGAGGAGAGCTAGCTAACTCCAGAAAAGAAATGTCACCTATTACTCACTGTCTCAGCACCAGAGAGAAGTGCATCTAAACCTTCCTGTACAGGATAAGGCTCCACTCCACAAGTTGTGTCTGGCTCCAGTTCTGTATTGTAGATGTGAACCTCCCTCCTTGGGGGGAGCTCCTAGCTCAGGAGTTTCCAGACCTGTCACTGGCTTAACTTTCATTTTAAGCAGTGCCAAATGAAGTTCAGAAGCTGAGGACAGTTCTGTAGGTGTGATCTTTAGACCAGCTGATCCTTTCTTTTCCAAAACTTGCGTTTGCTCTCAATCCAAAATCTAGTTTTCTCCTCAATGAAAGTGCAAGTTAGTTGTAGAGATCTTTTCCACAGCCTTTGGCTCTTGCCATTAATGGCATTGCTGAATCTAACACAAGTGTTGGTTGAGTTTCACCTTCATTTCTAAGGAAGTCAGCATTTAGATACACAGCTGTCATTCCCAGGTCTCCCTGTGCAGCAAAGGAGGTTAAGGAAAAAGGCTGTTATGAACGTTATTGCATAAGATTCTGTCTGAACGAGTTATTAAATGAACAGAGTATCCATACATTTTTGACAAGATGAAAACTTATTTGGACAAGTCAGCAGAAAGCTTGGCTGAGTTATTACCACAGGCAAACCTATGAGAAAGGGATACAGCCAGAGGCACAAAGCTGAAGCGGCAGACAGGAATGAGAGGCCAGTGACAAGATGAAATGCTGGGCTTTGCGCACACACAGCCAGACATGGGCACTTGACAAGCTGGTAGTGCCATACTTGCCAAGAGCAATTCTGATGGAAGTATTGAGCAAGCTTTGGGGAGACACTTTCTGCAGCTGTTTTGCTAGCCTGCACATGCTAAGGTCTAGGCACCCACAAAGTCGGCAGTAGCTGAAGGCGTCAGTGACTCCACAACCAATTTACCCCACAGATGGCCAGTCTGCTTCCAAAGAAGATATTAATGTCCAGGGTGGCAGCAAAATGTGATAGAATAACCCCTCACATCAGCAGCACACCTTCTCCTTCCCGGCAACAGCAGAAGCAAAAGTCTGATGCTCTGTGGCTCTCCCTTGAACTCTGCTCCTTTTCCACAGAGGGAGCAGCTTCAACTCTAAGTGGCAAAACTCTGCAGTCACCCTGGACCAAGTGCTTTTTCCAAGGTGAGATCCAGGGCTCTGAGTCTGAGCCCTTTTGAATCAGACCCACCCTGACTGGCTGCAGTGATCCTATTACTGGAAAGCTATGCACATGTGCTTGTCCCTTAGCTACACACCTCTTCTCTTGGGAAAAAATATCTTTAATGAAACGTTTTCCCAGTGGAAGGGGGAGAAGGCAAGAGGAGACCCTCAGGGAATAAAAGGCTAGTGTGAGAAATGGATGTAGACAGTACGACCAAGTGTTTGAGGGCGGGGGGGCAGGTGTTAATTGTGGAGAGAAGTAGGAAACTGTGTTTCTCACTGTGCATAAAGGGACAAATCCAGCCTTCTGCCTGAGTAGGTTTGTTCCTGGAGCATAAGAGGAGGTTGAGTCTCTGCCGCGTTGCTCTCTGTGCTGCTGAGCTGCACCTCTGCAGATAGCCCCAGAGCACCTGCGTGGTGCGGACGGAGCAGTGGGACGTGGAGCAATCCCATACTCTGGTAGGATGGGATACAGGGCAGTTGTGCCCCACAGAGCCTGCTTTGGTGATTGATCTGCCCCTGGACACCAGCCCCAGAATGTTTTGGCCAGCATCATCCACATGCAAAGCCTGAAACTGGGACCCTCTCAGTTATCCCTGCTCTCCAGTGCCAGAGACACTTATGGATGCTGAAGCATTCACTGGATTTACCCTTGAGTGCGGAGCAATAAACATAACTACTAGAGAGTTTGGACACTACAGATGCCTGCGTGCCCAGCCTGCCTCCTTTGCTTTGACTGCCAAACAGCAAAGGAAGGAGCGAGCCTCTGTATCAACTCACAAAGGCAATGAAAACCTTCAACCATTCATTAGCAACACTCCTGTGAACAGATGTGTAAGCCTGCCTCTGGTAACTTAGGTAGCCAACTTGAAAATACAGTAAAAATGAAAGAGAACTGTCAAGATGATAATTACTGTGCAGTTCAAAAATTAAGCCTTGTTGATGCTGTCCTGGTTAGGGGAACAGCCTTCGGGAGAGGCTCTGAACCAGTTTGTACTCTCACTCTCTGAATTTCCATGTCTGTTGTGGTAGACACTATGCAAGCACTCTAATCTGTTCAAATTGGGATGGAATAGTGCCTGTATTTTATTAACCTGGGACTGCAGACCCAGTTACTTTGGTAGGTCTGTCCCACCTGGATGAAAGCAGCCTCTTTCTTTCCGTATAGGGGCAGACACAGTGTGCGGAAGGCACTCACAATTACATGCCTGCTGGTTCTAGCACCTCCGCTCTCATCCATCATTTATCCAGGACACTCATTAATTTTCCTAAGAGAGAAAAAGAAAAGATTTTCTGATATGACCACCCCATTCAACATGAGGTACAGGAGGTCTCAAGGAAGAAACACAGTAATTCAGAGTCTTAGACAGGCCAGGCAAACACATAAATCTGGATTGGTGTTAGAAGGCGATGGCTTTCCTTCCCCTCCCTTTCCTCCAAATTGTTCTGTTCACAAATATCCAGAAGTAAAATTCATAGAACTGTCTTCACAGGCAATAAACCAAAGTTAATGATCTGATGTAAAGCCACTGGAGTAAGAATATTTTCATATGGTCAGAAGATGGAGGCAGAGTAGGCAGAAATATGGCCTTGTGAGTGCCATATGACTTTATCTGTTACACAGAATCTGAATCCTTCTTCTAACCTTTAGAGGGGACACTGTTCAAATTTACAGGTTGTAGAACAAAGAAGTTTAATGAATCAAAGCAGAGGTGCTCTGAAGCAGAACTACCACAATAAGCAAAACAAACAGCCTTGCTATCCCATTGAAATTAAAAGTACACAACAAAATTGACTTGTGGTTAGCAGGGCTGCACCGAAGGAGGTATGTGGTTACCTCCTCGGTCGCTCCACATGCAATGAAAGGAGCACACGCTCCTTTTTTGTTAGGGAACACTGAGAATCAGTTGCCTTCCAAAAGAAACGCTGCTGCACCGCTCCAGATATGTTACTGGTACATCAAAAAGAGTTAACATCCTGCCTCCACTTACACAAAGAGAGGGGTCTCGTTTGATGCCAAATGGCTATGTGCACTGATACAGAAATAATGTCTTGGCAGTCAGCAGGAGGGAAAAGGAGCCAAATTACATCATTCACTCTTCTTTCAGTGGGGATAGAAGACTCTATTTACTACTTTGGCAATGTCCAGCACCACAGCTGCCGCCGGTCACATGTAAGGGGAGCAGAGGGAAGGCAACAAAAAAATAATTGAATCCTGAAAACCTAGGGATCCTCTCAGCAAAATGTCCCATGCCTGGTGCAACAGGGTGCTACCCTAGGACCCAGGAAAGCTCTGTTCTGGTCCCACTGCTGTCACCAATGTCTGCTGCATGACCTTGGGCCAGCGCTTCACCTCCCCTCTTTCTTCCTGCTCTTGGTTCTGTTTATTTGGCTGACAAGCTCTTGAGCGCAGAGATTGACAGACTGTATAAACTCTGTTGCTTAGCTCAGTGCTCTGCCAGTCTCATCTGGGTCCTATAGGCACTCCTGCAGCAGAATAAAACCGACGGCAGCTGTATTTCTAATAAGAAAGAGAATACATTGAAAGGGCCAAAAAGGGGTAGATTTTCAAACAGATGGGGTAAGTGTGTAACATGGATGTTACAAGAGTTCTGCCACTCAAGAGCACCTTTAGCTGTGCAAATGTGTGATGGAGTTCAACTACAATGATAAAAAGTCATCAGTATGGCTAGAGTGAGCAGCAGAAGCAGTTAAGTAGTTTAAATATTTTTTAAGCTGAAACTATCAGAGAGAGGAACCAAATTAATATGAGAAAGCAAGGATAAATGCCTCTGTGAATGATTGCCAGATTTGTTTTTGTAGCAAGAGCCATACTGCATGAAGAATACAACTACCTGGCATAAAAAAAAAAAAACAAAAAAAAAAACACACCAGAACAAGTGTTTAACTGTGTGACCTAACAAGTTTTAAGATTTGTCCATCTTCTTGTATGCTTCAAGAAACTGGTAATTACCACAGAAGAGAGTGACCCCATTTTAATTTAAAACGCATGCTCAAGTGACACAACTCGGTTCTTGTTGCTCAAGTAAACCCCCTCAGAGTAGTAATGTGATAAATGAGGACTAAAAAATACCCCCAGAAAACTAAAGCCCTTCTCTCAAGACTGAATGCAGTGCCAATTTGTGAAACTTTTGTTACATATAATTCAACAAAACCTGCTAAAAAGTGAAGGGCTTGGTGCCTCAGAGAATTTTTGTATTTTTAAAACAAACCATAATCGCCCTACAGAGAAAGGCTGAGGAGACCCTTATCTGTGCTTTCTGTGCAGAACAGATCCACAACTTCATTAAGAGAATCAGTGTATTTTGTAACTAAATGAGATTCTGTCTCGCTGGCAGGCATATTCTGCTCAGCGAACAAAGAAACCACACACAAAAATGTTCCAAAGGGAGATGTCCTTAAAAAAAGTCATTGTAACACCATCAGACTGCGGAGTCTGCCAGAAGTTATGACTTTGTGGAAATAAAAAAAGACTGACAGGAATTAGGAAGCTAGCTAGATGTATGTTACAAAAATCTGTTCTCTTGACCTTTTATTTCTCAGTTAATGCCTGAGAGTTTCTACTTGTTGTAAAGCAATTGCTGCGTTGTTTTGTTTCTCTGTATTCAAAAGTCACACCGCTGCCCTCCAACTTCTGCGGCGGGGAGCTGGGTTTAGGGACATGGCAGCACCCTCAGACTTGTTTGCAGTGGATTTTTAGAGTATCTCACCAACACATGGAGCCCTGGAGAATAAAGCTTTGAAGGTTTTCTCTCAAAGGCAACAGGCTTACTGCTCATCTCCTGGTGTGCTTGTCCTTACCCACAAGCCTGACTGGGACCGTTAGGCCCGAGATGAAGAACTGCCTGAAAGACAAATGTGAAAAGCCACAGCCCTAAACCACTGGGAAATTCAAACTCCTCCATGCGTGGGAGCCAACAAGGCTGCTGATCTGTAAGGAAATGTTCAGACACTGATCCACGCACTGTGTTCTTGCTTGGAGTCTGGCTGGGAGAGGAAAGGGATAATAAGATCTCAGATCTGGCAAGTAATGGTAACATAAGGCAAGAAAAGGGAAAGGGAAAAACAACCATTGAGCTGAGGATGCAGATGGTGGTCTGAGATCCAGAGTAGTTCTATTTGTCATGTTTTACTTCTCCCCTTTAAGATACCCAAAAACAAGATAAAAGGGGAGCTAGAGGTAAAGCCCCAAAGAGGATTCTTATGAGGGACTTCTTTTTTTCACCTTACACGTGGCAGATTTGTAATTATTTTATTTCAATTATCAAATAGGAGAGCAGGAATTCCCTAGATGGTGAACGTATCCAATAATATATAAATTTTAAGATAGGCAAAATTTACCCAAAACATTAAGTGTCAGCTAGGTGTCAAGTGTGAGCTAAGTGTTCTCATTCTTCGCACTCAGTTGAAAAGAGGCAGCTCCACAAGGAATTTCTTCCCAACTGCCTTAGACACACATACACTCGGTCTGGGTGAAATGTTATACTTCAATACATCTGTAGTTATGGGAAACGAATCTCTCATGAGGTCACTGACAGCCCGTATTGTTACAACTTGGTCTGACCCCATGACTTAATTATAGCTTGCAAACAACAACCCATCTCAAAGTTGCTCCAGACTCTCCTCAAACACCTGAATTCTGAAAAAAGTGTTTTCAGCGTTTATAGAGAGATTAGCGAACCCGAGCTCTGACATTCATGGCAGAAGGAAAAACGGTCCAGAATAAGAAACATTTCTCAGAAAATCCCTTATTGATGTCTGTCTGTCTTTTTCATCAAAAAAGCTTTGTCATGCTGATAACCTCAGTTGTGAGTATTTGATAGGAAAAGAACAACTGCCTTCAGGCAATGTAGACCTAAATCAGTTATGGATTTAAATTTAATTCTGAGACAACGGGTGGCTTCCTATTTATTTTGGCTGGCTCTAGAGTGGCTCCATACACATGAAATCAATATTAAACTCTACTCAGAAGTCAGCTGCTAGCTTATGTATTCTGTAGCACTCTGGTATTATGAGATGCCAGCGTAAAACTCTACTAGTAAATGGACTGAATCATCCTGAACCAGTGTCCTGGGATATAAATATGTGGGAAATATGAGTAGTTTAATGTACAAGTGGTAGATACGCATACCATCTAAGCAAAAACATGTACTTACATTATCAAGCCCCAAATATTATTTTCCACTTATGGACAGGTCCAGGACCTCTATTTCATGAACCAAGTTATAAATTTTGTCTAGACTCTAGCTAGCATCAAGCCCCATCAATACCACTTTCTCCTCACCATCACCACCATTTTCTCCCAGTATGATTTACGGATGTATACATAATATTTTAAGCCACGTAGTTCTCATGTAAAGTGAAAGCCTGTCTTGCCTAGTGAAAGTTTACCATGATGCTATGCCAGCAGGTTATGCCATTCATTTCAGAAGATATTTGAATATTTTCTACATGCTGAAGATGCTGTGATACTGAAGGCAACTTCTGTTTACCAGCTCCTGTAATGATATTGAGTGCTAAGCAAAAGCAGTTCAAAGAAACACTTTCTTCTCTTTATTTCTACAATCATTTATTTCAGAGCTTTTTTTTTTTTTTTTTCCAAAGCCATAGAGTTTTGCTGCATGGCATTCACAGAAGGCCACAAAGACCATTCAAACCTTGAATCATCTTTAAACAACCTGGAGAAATGGCAATTAGTTGTGTTGACATTAAAAGATTACTGGGGTAAAGCAATGAAATTTTTAAAGGAACCTCTATGCTGAAAATCAAAAATAAATTAATTTACATGCACTCCCTGGCCTTATTTTACCTGCACCCAGTGAAGCAAGAGCACCACGACTGCTCTTTCTCTCACCCTCCACCACCCCATTCCCTCATATGTGGAAGTTCACCAAGCAGTCAGAAGGGTCAACCCTGCCAAATTTTCCAGAGCTTTACCTCAGGCATCTCCAAAGAGCAGGATGGTCTGTCCCTATACATTGGTGTTTTTCAAATAACAATCATCCCCTCCTCTGCAGATGCTCTACCCAAATTAAAACCGTGCTGGAACCCATGGAGGCTAGAAAATTCATTAATGGATCTGAGTGAAATTGCTGTTTTATGGAATGTAATTTCACATATGGGTAGCTACACTATCTATGGAGTTCATGGTTGAAACAATTTAAAGCACTTCTCACCCTAACACAAAAGATAAGCTCATTTTATGAGCTTCTCAGCTTCCTCTAGCCCATATTAAGCACAAATATATAATGTGAACAACAGAGCTTTGTAACTTAAATCATCAAGAAGAGCTGAAGATAGATTTATTGCTGCAAAAACACACCCATCTTCAGGGTGATATGCGATGCCCTGCCATTTCAGAAACATAATCTGAGGCATCAGCAAGCTTGCAGTTGATTTGCCAGATATCTTCTGCTATAGTGTGCTAATTTTTAAATATTTAAGAGATACGCTTTTACTCTGGGGAGATGTTTCCCATCTCCAATTGTTGTGGAGCATGATTGGCAAGTAAGAAGTTATCTTCTCTCCAGAGAAAAAAACACAAGTGTTCTCCCCTACAAAACCCACAATGATTATATGAATAATTTGCAAACCTCAAATTCAAGGCACATTTTAATATGATATTAAAAACAATGGGGTTTAGCTTGCTTTGGTTTATCAAAGGTCTTAAGTTTCTCACTTCAAATCAGCATCCCAAATCCAATACCTAGGTTTCAATCATTCATTCAAACCAGATCTTCCGCAAAAAGCATTTCTTACCTGATTCACTTTATCATTCGTACACTGCATTTAGAAGATCCTATCACAAGTCATAGGCATGTTTAATATTATTGAAATTACACTGCTAATATCCATATCAATTATGTTTTGAGATTTACGTTTAGTATAGATATTAATGCAGTCTGTCTTTTCCATTTTTACTTCTGCAAGTATAATTTATTGAGACACAAATAGTAATATTAACGCTATCAAGTATAAACATCAATACTTGACAGCACTGTGTAATTTAAGAGTTACGTGCATCTAAATTCAGTTACAGTCCTTTCTGAGTGCTCACGTCTTAACTGCAGACTGCAGCTCACCAGGAATTCTGAGTTTTGGAAGCAGCAGGCTGCCAAGTAACACAGTACACACATCTTGAAATAAGCTTTTCAGAAGGACTGGGGAATCAGCAGCACATGGTTAGGACATAAAAAATGCATGGTTTTCCTTTTTTTCTTTAGACACTCACTGCTTACATGCAGTTACCCTTTTTCCCACCTCTCAGTCGGTTTGGATTAATTATACTTTTGGTGTTTTAGTGATTCCAGAGACATATAAGAAAATGGACCGGAAGGAACCTCAGTAAGTCACCCATACTGCCAGTACTCCAAGTTCAGCTACGCTGAAACCTTCCTTAATGACCAGCTTGTGCCTAACAGCCTCCAGTGATGGGAATGCCACCCTCCATGGGTAACATTCCTTTGTTGTGCTGTTCAATGTGTTAGAAATTTCTATCTTATTGCATGAAACCAGGAGTAACTGGCAAGCAATGATATGTGCTTTCGGAAAGAAATAGCCTATATGACAAGGTCTGGCTAAACAAAAATTTCTTTGATTTCCAGCAGACTTTTTTTTTTTGGTGAACCATAAAACAAATACCTTCCTTAAGGTGAAAGCTTACAAAGCAGGGACACCTATTGCTCAGTTAAAATACAACTGGCAGTGAGGGTGGGATTGTCTAAAGGCTCAGGCACTAATACAAGCTTTTTATCTCAGCTCACTGTGGACACAGACAATGTAAACTGGAAGGACTTGTCCTCTAGAAGTGTCTTTCCCTCTCCTTTGGCTGCGGAGGGAACATCAGTGACTTGGCCTAAATGCCTAACTTACATGAAGCTGCCACAAGATGAACTCCAGTTTCAGTGTGTACAAAAGAACAGAAGATATCTAGCATTTGTCATTGTTACAAGGAGCCCGAATTTAGATTTTTGAATATCAATGGATGCACAGTGTTGCCTTCAATTTTAAGCTCAAAATACTAGTGTGTTTTTATTTTCATAGCTGTTCTGAGAAAACAAACAGTAGTGAAGTACCACTGGCATATTTTGAGACTACTGTGCTATTTGTGTTATGTATTAACTTGTGTTGTTAGGTGGAACTCTTCTAAACTGACAGTACCCTAAATCAAAGCTTGCCTCCTTTCAGCTGAGGTGATGGTGTTATCAGTGTCCATGACACGCTTCACACTTGATTTGTCTGGAGACACCAGGGAGAAAGTACCTTAAGATGAAGCAAACTGAGAAGGAAACCATGAAAGTCACGTTGAAGGCAGAAGTTTTGAGTAAACCTCCTGATAGCGACAGCTGCTTGTACTTACCAAAAGGGGCTACCTTTAGCAAAAAGAGATAAAGACCATGCTTAGCACTGTGAAACACTCACCAACATTTTAGTACTTTAAAGTGTAACCCTGACCATGCTCTGTAACTATCTCAATGAACTTTTGAGCTCATAACCCTTTCATCTTGTATAACTTTTTTCCTTTTTGTATTTGGCATTCTGTTTTTATTAGGATTTGTCAGTGTAGTCAAGTGTGCATCTGAATAACCTGAAAAATGTAATGGCGCGAGTAATGGGAGAATCATGTTCTGTTGCATCTGGAGACATCTGCCCTTAAATATAGAGTTTAGTCTGCCACGTGCAAAAATTTCTGTCTTTCTCCCAAAAACTTGACACCGCCCGCCTTTTCACTGAAAAGACTAACTAACCGTTATAGTTGCTGCATATTTCTGTGAGTTTATCCAGAAGAAATATTGCTCCAAAATTAGTATTATTTATTTATTTAAACATCCTCTGACAGAGTGGGAATGAAACATTTTTCACCAAAAAAGAAAAGAGATCTCCCAGCACTACGAGTGCTATAGAAGTACTGGAACATAGTCAAGAATTTCCCACATCAGTCAAACTGGAGCTGAAGGTGCTTTAAACAAACCACACTGACCCCAGCCTGACAGCCGTGTGCCCCAGGGGAAATCCCAGCT
>VYZM01015388.1:185471-202221 GCA_013398915.1 Dromas ardeola
TGGGGGTGGGGGGTGGAGGTATGTCCAAAAAGGACAGATACCTGAAGGATCCCTGTCAAAAATGTACTGTTGACAACACAGAGGAAGGAATGCATTTGTGGGTGTCCAACTGTTCCATAAATTCTGTTTTGGAAATATTTTTGTGCATTTTTACCCCTGTTATTTATAATTAGTATTCCCTAGTTGGTGGGGAATACACCAGTATTTTAGGACTTTCTTCTCTCTTTTAGTATTCGAAAACGCAGCTGACAACACACTAATCTGGCTAACTTTGACCTCCTTTTAATGTGCTATAGATTTCAGTAGTACTCATCTAATTTTAGCCAATCTGACCAAGTTAAAATAAATGTGGCACAGACCATGAAGGAAGCTATTCATTTACCAGCACGAGGCAGCTGCTTTCAGGACAGATGTTTATTGTGGAAAAGGCAATGATCAAATGAAAATGTCAGCAAAAAATGCAGAGAGTTACAGTCCCTGCTGCCAGGAAATTTATTAATTTCAAAGCATCGTCAGTGGTACATGGAAAGGTGAATTATTAAAAAGTAAATAAAAGCTCTCTTTAACTTATATTCTCTCTGTAAAAAACTGAATAATATTGGGGTTTTGCCTGCAGCTGTGCAGGTAATGCAGCCATTATTCTCTCAGCCCTTGTTCTCACCCACTCACACACCTTCATTTCACCTGGTGGCTGGAAAGGCAGATTCTGCTTGCCTTTGAAGTAGCTGGAAATGAGAATAACAACACCTTGCTGCTTCTTAGCCCTGTTTGCTGGCAGGCTCAAGCCGCTTTACTGGGAGCCATCAGCATCATTACCTCCACTTTACTGATGTGGAGACCAGAGCACAGTGAACGGCAGGTTGTGTCTAAGGACAGACAGCGAGTCCGTAGGAAAAGCAGGAGGAACCCAAAGTCTCCACCTGCGGGTGGTGTTACTGCACGCATGGCATGATGGACGATAGTGTGCCTCCTCTCAGAAAGGGTTCCTTTCTTTGCCAGGGTACTTCAGGTGGAAGCCCCCAAAAGCTCACCTGCCCATAGGCTTAGGGACTTCCTTCAGAGCTCCATTTTCTCACACGTGACAGGTGTCCCATTTGCTCTGCTGCCAGCATTGCCCCCCAGCCACAACATCTTTCACCCCACTGAGGTATCTGTCAACAGAAACCATGCTTCCTGTAACCCCTATTCTGGTAAAATATTCAAGCCAGGCAATTGTAGTATCACTTCATGTATTATGCCCTCCGTTTTCCAAACCATGTTAATAGCCCTAGTCAATCATGCACTCAACTTTAAAGCAATCTTTTTTGATCCTGGGTGACCAAATTGTACTCCACCTGCCAGCAGTGTACGTGTACACTTCTCTCTCTGCAGGAAATAACTCACCTAATCCATCCTGGGCTTCCAGGGTCTTTGCCTTTTCTGTCGTGTTGACAGCCCATACATAATATTATGTGTCTTTATCTTGTCTTTTCTCTTCTCTGCCACCCCAGTATAAGGGTCTTTAATAGTAGGCATCTAACGACAGTAGGTGTTCTTATAACTTACATGTCCATATATGATTTTGCACTTTGTACTATGAAATTAACCCCGTTTCTAATGCTCTGTCCTCAAATTCTATCTGTAAAATATCCTGATCTGTCATCAGCAAGTCAGATTAGTACACTCCCACTTTTTGTATGAAATAAACCACATCTCTTCCAAGACAGCCCTTGAAGAAATCTGTTTCTTCCAGCCCAAGATGATTTTATCCACCACTAAGGAGTCATGGCTATTTGCATGCCTGTGTGTGAGGCAGAGGGGGAAAAGAGGCAGAATCTGGAATACTCGTTTTCACACCGAAAATAATTTGGAACTAATGGACAAACATTCACAGTAAGAAACATAATACAAAAATCTGAAGGCAACCATGCTGCTGCAGTCAGGGCAAGGTAGAAAAGTAATGTGACCTCAATATAAGCTAACTGCAGCAGTGCAGGGCAGTGTTATCATTATCAGAGGACATTAGTAGTCTATACGCAAAGCAAGAGAGGGAATGACAAGTGAGAAGGTGCTTTTTCCAGACAACTGCATTGCAAGGGGAATAAAATCTTTAAAAGAAAAAAAATATGGTGAAAAACTTGCGATCTCAGAAAAGTGAGGATATTTATGTATACTAAGATTATCACCAACATGGCTTACCACCTTCTGCGTGGAGGTATCGTAAGAATAAAGGAGGCACTGCTTCAAATTAAAATGTGCATAAATGAGGTTTTAGAACAACCCAATGAACCGAATTGTTCAGGTGGAGTTCATTTGGCTGTTGCCCTCCAAAAGTTAGGAAACTGGACTGCGCTTATCATCTAAGTATCCAAAAGAGAGGGAGAAAGAGACAATATGGAGAAACCGATATCTAACCCAGGTAAGGAGAATTTTCCACTGGAAATGCGTATCAGTTGCCCTTGACTATGGTGCTAGATAAGACACACACATTTTTTATACAATTAAAATTAAGTAAAAGAAATGGGGGCATATGTAAAAACCCAAGAAGATCAAATTCTAGGCATCAGACAGACCTAAAATAAATTCTATATAAAATTATTGAACTAGTAAGGGCTAAGTTAGTTTTGGTACCTGGTAGCAAAAATTTTACTAAAGGTTTGAAGAGTTGTCATGAGTATTAGTGACCAATAAGCTTGGTTTCTGGACCATAAAAATTATTAGAAACTATAATAATGAAAGAAAAAGAAAAGTATTTGTAAGAAATACCAGGGAAAATCCAGCACAGCTCTTGCAAAGGACAGTTGTGCCTCACATATCACACAGTTCTCAGAAGAGGCGAGGAGCAAAAAAACATTACAGCTGATACAGTTTGCTTGGATTGCCAAAAAAATGCCAATGAGAGCCTCTATCAAAGGGCTTATGAAAACTAAATATTCACAGCATAAATGGCGATGATCAATTAATAGCTGCTTTAAAAAAAAAAAAGAAAGAAACAAAAGATGACAATGATTTGAGTCTTCATAGTATAATGCTGCCACTCATGATGCCACTAATGGATTGGAACTGGGCCCAGTGCTCCTCCGCATATTCATAAATGTTGCAGGAAGCAGATAAGAAGGGCACTGATAACATTAGCTGATGCAAAATTATTCAGAAAAGACTAATCTGAAGTTGACCATGAAGTATGTCAAAAGATCATAAGGTTTCATATTTAATTCCACCTTAATAACTGCAGTGTGATGCAGAAGGGTAACATTCTGCTTATATATAGACAGGCAATGCAGATATACGTGTGTGTGTATGTATACATGTATATATGGTTATTAAATACAGGCAGTTAGATGGTAAATTATCTAATGTAATTTAAGAAGAATAGTTGGAGTCCTTCAAGATTCTTTGAATACTTTGAATACGTGAGTTCACTGCTCAGGAACTATCTAAGAAACAAAGGATATGAACAATTATTAGGAAAGAAGAAGAGAAAAAATCAAGTAACATTATGCCACTGTATATTATTACTGTACATTATGTACTTAGTATTCCCTTCACCCCATCTCAAAAGGGTGTACTGAAACTAAGACAGAGAAGGGAATACCAAACTTATGGAACTGTTTTGTTACAAGGAGAGTGGAGAGACTAGATGACAGATAATAGATAATAATGGACTAGATAATAGATGACAAAGACAGAATATGGCTGAGGTAGATACGATGAATAGGAAATGATTTATTCACTGTTTCTCACAATACAGCAGCAGGTAGGCTGATAATGAAATTATCAACCAGCAGTGTGAAAGCAGAGGGAAAAAAAAAGATCTTTTCACACAAAGCCAGGGAATTAATTCTCACAGGATGCTTTGGAAGCCACAGCATAAATTTGCTCCCAAGTGTCAGTGAGAGTTGCTGAATGCAGGGCTACTGGCATCTCTGGCCTAGAAACATCCAACCCAGGTCAGAAAATTCCTCAGCGAGCAGTTCCCAAAGTTGTCAGTTTGTGCTGGAAAAAAGATCCCTGCATATTTGTCCCTCCCCTGACTTTCTTTTTCTAACCAGCATTAAAGACAAGTTTTAGATGCCACAAGAAAACTTCACTGGCGCATGTGTGTATTGGCAGTTCTAGTATACTTGAATGGGGTTACATCATGCAAATTTTTGAAATGTCTCCAATGTGTTTCCATAACTCAGCAGTGTCTGTTAGAGAGGGAAAGAGAAAAGACACACAGCTTCCCCACGTCCATTCTGTGATTGAACTCTTTTCCTCACAAAATACTGGTTGCTGACATTCCGAGTTTTGTTACTGGTACCCTCAGTTTATTTCCAGAAGTATTCCCTTCATTCTGTCTACAAATACAGGAGTCCGCCTTTTTTTCCCCATTTCTTAAAACAAACAAACTAACAAAACTCACATTTAAATAAGGTCAAGGCAATTCTGTAAAAATCACATCCTCAGATGAAATAAATTACTGTAACATTATTGGCTTCAGTGGAGCTATGGCAATTTACAGCAGCTGAATATTGCTCCAGCACTATGATTCAAGTTATCAAGAATGTGAAATGCTGCAATATTGATTCAGGAAAGTCTATTTGAATTTATTTTTCTAAATTCATTTGCTCCCAGATCCATCAAGCATAGTAGGGAAATATTTCTAGAATGTACATTAAGTGCAAAAATGTAGATTGGGGTCCAAATTCACCAATACATTTAGGTATTCTCAGGCATTCTTAGGCTCCTAAGTGCTTTATGAGTCTGACCTTCATGGCTTAGGATTGCATCAGTAGACTATTTAACAAACATTACTCATACGGATCTTTTCAAATGTAATCCTAAATATTACCACTGTTAATTTTTGGTAATGATAGTTTTCCAGTAGTACTCATGGGGAGTGCTCTCCAACAGAGCTATGGACATACTCTGCCTTGAGATCTCACAGTTTATGGAGACGATATAAAGAGTGTAACATGAAAATTCTCCTTTCAGACTAAGCTTGCCCCAGTGACCCTTTTGCCCTTCTGATTGTATAATGGCTAATTTCATCCAGACACCTCAGTAAAAATGGTTCTTGAGAAGGATCGTGAAGGAGGAAACGAGTTTGTGATTCAGTTTTTATCAGCCGATGCATCCATAAAGTCAAGGTTGAAGAAAGTATAAAGGGCTATATTCAGATAAATGTGTAATTTACTCATTGTAGCTCCTTCTCTCCAGTGATTATAAAGTCTGGCAGCAACATTGGCAGCCATGTTTTGCTCCTTTCTCTCTTAAACTTAAATGTCTTCACATTTAACAGCAACAGCAACACCTGAGTTACGTCCCTCAAGTCTTTTGCCTACATATACACTACAGACAGTGCTGGATAAAGGAAGCACACATGCAGCCAAAACTGGTGTTGGTAGCAAGGCAGAAGATGCAGGACACAATGTGGCAAAACAGGGCATAATAAGACATTTTCATTTTAAGAGTCTTAATGACGAAGGAGGTGATGTTAAGCTACAAACAGTGGTTCAGGGCTCCTGTGAATAGGGAATGCCACTGTGAAAGGGCAGAGCAGGAAAGCTGCCGTTGGAGATAACTCGGGCCGAGGAGAGGTACAGACAAGGAGATTTGTGTTACTCGAGGACTGAAGAGAGAAAGACTTAGCTAAGAGTTTGGGGTAGAATTCAAAGGTGAGATGCCTATAATACCATAAAAGAAATTACCCTCAAAGAAAACACCCTAAAAGAAAATTGGAAACCTGTCACGTAGCTGTGGTGCCAAGGAGAGGGCACAGCCCAAGATAAGGGCAGAGGATCTGGTTATTTAGGCACAGGATAAGGCCTCAGTCAAACGGTTTGTTTTCAAGCTCTGCCACAGGTCTCCCGTGCGATTTTGGATGTGCCATTACATCTCTCTCACAGTCTGCCATTTATGAAGTGGTAATTGTATTTCATTTCTGACACTTGTCTTGTGTTTAAGTACCCGGCAGTAAATTTGCTGGGGAAGGGATAGTCTTTATACGCAGGTATATACATGTATGGATGCACCTTTCTATAACAGAGTCGAGTTTCCAGCTGAGCCTCTAGAAAATACTGTAAGACAAGCGTCACTTCATCAGTAAAGCATGATTACAAAATTGTAGGCCTCAATGACATAAAAATTATAAGATTGTCAATGGTAAAAAAATGAAAAAATAGATGATAGAAAAATAGATTATATCTTTGAGAAAAATGTATTGAAGAGAGAGTATTGCCTTCTCTTTATCTACATGTATTTTTGACTCTTGCCAGGTCCTCAAAGATATTTATATTAAATAATTTTAAGAAGCCCAGTCATAACCATAAACAGTCTGCATCTGTTAGTATTATGAGGAGCGGTGCTAACCTTTTTTTTTTTACTTACAGTATTTGTAACTGGCATTTATACTTACAAGCATCATAAACAAGTGAGAGAGGGGGACAGTTTTTCTCCACTCTGTGTATTTATCTTGTGTGTTTGGCAACATTTGGAACCAGACCAAAACCAATTTAAGTCAATACACAGTTTCATTTGTTCCCTTTATAGCCCATTTCCCCTCTTGGTTTGCGTGGGTATTTCCAACAGCAACAGAGAAGAGAAAATATTTCAAAGCAAAGCAAAATGCGGTTATATAACAACAAACAAAGGCAGGAGGTTTCAAGGGGAAAATGTGACTCCTGAAAATAATTTTTAGAACTTATCTTTACACAGACTGCTACACACGCTAATATAATTACAGAAGTACAAATCACACACACACATACTAATGCACAGAGTAAATGCAATTACATTAATGCTTATATGAGCATAGCTTATTCTATTACAGAAAGAGGAAAAAGCTGTGATGGGACTAGACCTGCATGCACCTTACATCCATGATACCCTTAGTATTATTTTGGCTTAAACATTTGCACTCCTCACACATGTACTCAGACCGGTACAGAAACTGGATGTAGAGCAATGCTATCCTTTCCCGCTCCCCTTATTTTGAAGTTCTTTCTCTTCCAAGCTCTTTTAAATTATCATATTAAATTATCTCGACCCACTGGAGAGAGATTTTATTCAAGTGATAAGCTGTTTATTAGTAGTTTAACTTAAAACAGTGTTCCCGGCTTCTTTGCGGCAGCTGTTGAAGGTGAGAGTACTAGAGAGCTCTAGCAGCAGGCAATGCAACCCACCCAGAGTTATAATAGTTAGGGGAAAATTGCTGAAATTAAATAAAATATGTTGAGTTAAAAGCACTTTTTTAATTCAGCTTTTGGAGGTGTGTATCTTCTTAGTGGCTTGCTGGTTACTATGGGAACAAGGGCTTTTCCCCTCTCCCCCAGGTTTTGCCTTTAACTGTGTTTAGTGCAATGCTGCTCCATGTCATTCTTTGAGCTGGCTGAGACAGTATCATATACTTTTATTGCAATACATGTATAGCCACCTACAGAGAATGAAAAAGTTGATTGATTGTCTTCTTTCTGGCAGTCACAGTGTTAGATAACACAGTTAACTGATTGTAATAGATAATTTGTTCCACTCAGGTTTATTGGCTTATTTGCTCTTTCCTTCTTTCCCTTCTTTTAAGTATTGAGGATCTTAAATCCACCACTGGTTTTGATGTCTTTTAAAAAAATACAAGGCTGGAAAGCAATTGGCAGTGCAATTAGTAATGTTAAATCAGCGTGAATTCAAATCATTTAACTTGCTTCTTAGCAGCTAGTAGCAGGAATACGAATTAGAAGGTGGAACTAAAATTGAGCTATTGAAACTGGAGATCTTCAAAACAAAAGACCCTGGGTGTCAGGCTGAGAATAACATAGACTTCTTTTAGCACAGCAAGAAATAAAAAAGAAATAATAAAAAACATGGCTTTAATGAGCACATGTTTGTTTGCTTTCCTTTCAAGAGACTGGCAGCTCTACAGTGCGCGATTGTGGGGATGGTTGCGATGGCACAATGAGTGCCCTTACCCCTACTTCCTTCGGATCTGACCAACGCTCGGCTCGCTGCTCGGCAGAGAAGAGGAAGAGTACAACTGCTGTGTTGTAGACCACTCTCCTCCACCTCCACCTCCCGCTGAAGGAGGGGAATATGCATACCAAATATGCCCAGGTGTCACTTGGGAAGGGTTGTGTTGCCGTTTGCTGGGTTGTTGCACCTGAAAGAGGACACTGGAGCTGTTTGTCCCTGCCCCAGGCACGTTGCTTCCTACATCTGGCAGCGAAAGGACACCACAACAGTGGATTTTTTTTCTTCCTTTAATCTTTTTTTTTTAAACAATGTCATAGCTGAAGGATGAGCAAAATATGCTGATTCCTCCGAGTACTGCAATCATGCAAGGCTGCACTTTATGTACAGTATCTCCCAGCCATGGTCACTTTGCTTCCAGCTTTAGGGCTCTATTTCTGCCTACTTGTCTCTTGGCAGGGATGCACACAAAGAGATTTCCCAGTTCTCACTTAATGCCTTGCAACTTGAAAAGCTATTATTTTCCACTGGCATTTTTGGTCTCAATTTTCCTTCTATCTTCCGTCTAATTTTGCTTTGAATACTCTTTCACAGGGAAGTTGAATCAGATCAAATGAGCTTTACATTTTTTTCTGAAGTTGCTGAGTTCATTATCATCCTGAGGCCTTCCCAGGACTCCTAAATTTGGGATATGTGCAGAAAGACTATTTCTTTTACATCCCCCTAGGACCATCACGAGTCTTGCACTCCTTGCCAGCTTATCAGTGACTGAGTTGGTGAAAGCAGCCTGGGGCAGGGGGAGGCAGTGGGGCCAGAGCCATTGCCAGGAGGAGAGTATGGTGCTGTGTCCTAAAAGGGTCCAATTTAAAGACTCTGCTGGGTTAATTCAGAGTTCCACTAACAGATCTTATGTTTTCTTGGTATTTTAGTAATTTCTGAAGTAGGGGTGGGAGAATAAAAATAACTAAAGCTGAACTGCTTGTTGCCCTCTCACGTGAGTTGCAAGGTAAGCAGCAGTAAGACATGTAAGCAAAAGAGCAAAATCAGTTTCAAGGCCAAATTCCCTAACCTGCCATACTGATGTCCTACCAGAGCACCCCCTTGGGCCTCCCTGGTAGCCAGAGTGTGTAGCTCTGGCTCCCCCAAAGTCTTAGAAAGCTCTTGTGGATGAACTTGCTGTGGATGGGTGCTAGGGCTCTTTGTCTGGCCCAGCCTCCTCCATGTAGCCCATCTGCTTTTTCATGAGGCCCCATAATCAACATCACACACACCAGGTGGCTCAGCTTTCCTACAAGGCTCTGAAGTCACCTTCTATAATGTCACAGAGCATTTACGAGCAGCCTAAATCCAGATCCAGCTCTTAGGAGCCAGATTCAAGATGCTCCTTCAGCTTCAAATTGCACCACGTCCTGGAAAGCTCAGGAGCAAGGCGGTTGCAACCCAGGAGATCCTGCTGCTTTTTTGTTGCTCTTTGAGAAACTGGAGACCATCTGAAACCTTGTGCCTTAGCTCCCAAAAACCTTTCCTCCAAGGCAGCAATGAAGAACTCAGCAGAGTTTTGCGCCCCATGCTTTTTCCTGCAGATTGCACGCTCTCCACAAATACTGGTGCATTTCAGACTCTAACACATCAGAGGGAATTTCAGAATCAGGCTAAGCAGGTGCAACTCCACTGATAATTCCCACCTGCACCCAAATCTTAATTTGTTGCCAGTGTAACCATATCACAGCAAAGTACGCTCAGGGAACACATGCCGTGATGCTGCTCGGAAGGTGCTCTGTGAAGAAGAAAATGTCTGTTTCATTGTGCGGTTGTACATGACAGACCATGGAGGAGCTTCCCTATATCATGTTTTAAATGAAAAAGTCAGTGGAGAGGGGCCCCTTTCTCAGTTTAATTTGGTTTTAATTCTTCATGAAGTTCCCGCTAAGGAATACCAATGTCACAGTGGAGAACAAATCACTCAGGTGTGTCACACAAAGTCAAACCTTTTCATCTGACCTGAGAGATAATTTCTCTAAACAATATCACCATAGTCAAAAGGAATCATAATTAATTCATACAGTGAGCATATAATTAGCATTCTTAGAAAAGAACTGACTGCTGATGCACTTACTGCCTTATGAAAAGATTTTTCTTAGGAGTGATAGAAATAAACTAAGAGGCCTGAAAATCTCTTTTTATTAGTCTCATGTGCAGGACGATCACATTTACCACTTGCCAGGCAGCCTTTTTGAAGTATAATATATTTAAAAGCTGTACATCAAATAAAAATACAGGGTTGACTATTACAGAAATTGTGTCCTTCGGTATTAATAGCTGAAGAACAACCAATCCTCTCCATCTTCATATCTATCTATGCAGTCAAGTTCAAATTGATTCTTAGACTGATTTATAGATCTGATATCAAAAAAGCTAGAAGGCTGTTGCAGGGACACACTTATTTGTATCAACTACAATGTCATCAGCTGAGCCTGCATTATTTTTTCTCCAGCAGTCCTACTGGTTGTTTAGCAGAGGTAGTCCTATTCATAGTCCTAGTGGTCACTCATTTCTCCCTTGAAATGTTTAAGCAGTAATTGTTTGGGTGAAGACAGATAAAGAAAAGAGGAGTGGCAAAGAGCAAACCATGAAGACTTCAGTAAGGAGGGGAAATGATTCAAAAAAACACCTAGCTCTAATTTTGAAACACAACAGCAGTAAAAAACCACAAATCTTAGAGAATACAAAACAAGGAAAGGGTATAAGTTTTATTACCACATACTTCCATCAACCTCTTAAGACAACAACAGGATGATGCCACTTTCTTCACACAAAATATACATACGTAAGTTGTCAAATTCCTCCAACTGCTTTGGCTAAAACTACTCTGATTTTTTTTTATTATTATATAAAATGTTGAAATATTTGGTTACACATATATCCAGCATTTTGCATTGACATTTCATTTTGAAATTTACCCTCAAATATTCAAAAGGATGAAAAAATGTTGGGCAAAGAAACAAAATCAATTTGTCTAATTCAAAAGCAAATACCTTGCTGCATTCAGAATAAAAACCCACTTTTTTCTGAAGTGTAAAACCTGAAAACTCTTGGGTAAATTTAAACTCTATTTCCTTCCCCATTTTTTCAGTTCTTGAAAAAACAGGTATTTGCCCAGATTTATTTGTGACATTGTTAATCAGGCCTCAAAATCTCAACAGACCTGTTTGTTCTGTAATTTCTACACTGCAAATACCTGCTTACTATCATACTTTATCACTGATTTAGATGAGTAAATGATGCAATTCTTCAGGAATGTAGCTGTGATTCTGTTGCCCACATGTTCCAAATAAAAGCTTGGTATTCTTTTATTACTTTTATATGCAAACTGGCTGGAAAGGAGTAAAAAAATTACCTCTGTACCTAGCAGATGAGCTGGCATGAAACCTACTGGCATGCTTGCAACATTATTTTAACTTTTATTTTGTTTACTCTGGCACCAAACAGCAGACGTGTACAAGTGATACGAAGAGATATAAAACATGGTAGGGAGCCCATGAAAATCGTTCCTCATCTAGTATCCCGAAGGGCTGACTTAGACAGATTCTTATTTTTTTAAAACTTTCATTCTTCTAGGTCAATGCACTGATTGATTTATTTACGGTTTTGGCAAGTTGCATCCAGACAGGGTTGGGTTCTCTTCTCTGTCATAGGGGAACACTGTAGTAATTTTATTTCAATATACATTTACACATGTTTAATTTTGGGGAAAAAAAATATTAAAAATATAATGTCTGCCTTTCATTTGTTATCCAAGAGACGGACCAAGTTTTAGGCCCTGAATGTGCATGACCTGAAACCTAGCTTAAACATGAGTGTACACTGCAAGAAATATCTTCTGCAGGTCAGGTGAGGTAGGATGGAAGAAGTCTCTTTATGCAGATATTCCTAGGTGTTTACACTGGGATTTCCCAGGCTGGTATGCACACTGCCATATCGGTGAACAACTTCAAAGTGATACGACTTCAAGGCGCTGTGTGGTCCACCAGCATGGGTGGGCACTGTGATCTCTGATGGTAGGTCTCATTTTGCTGTGGCCAGCTGCTGTCTATGCAAAAAAAGGTTATATACCCTAGCTCTGTGAGGTCTGCTTGTGCACTATGCTATGTCCATTGATAATTTCTGGGAATAATAACCCTACAGGGATTTTCGTAAGGTTGAATGGAGCTGAATGGCATAGCAGAAGTCAGGAACACTCACCCGAGAAGGAGCAACCGATGCACAACAGAATGTTGCGCTGTTTAAACTAATAAGGGTTTTGTCCTTGGAGTTGTCTTTTCTAGCAACCCAGCAAACTGACTAAGTTTAAGTGATTTGTTTCAGACTGTGAAATCTGGGCGCTGCTGTCTGTGAGCTGATGCTGTCTCTTTTTTTCTGTTTATGCAGAATATGTTGTCCTGCTTATTTCCTCACCACTTCTTTCCTTTTTCTCAGGAGTTAAACAAACAGCCAGACCAATACAAGACAGTATTGTAATTTCTTATTTCATGTCAGTCATTTACAAAGAGAGCTTTCTGACCATTTGACAGTACATTACACCATCATTGTACCCTAAATTTTCCAGGTATTTCCACAAGCATATAATATCAACATCCATTTAATCTTCCACATTCCTTTTTTTCAAGGCAATCTTTGCATTCATAATTTAACCCCAGGAATGCCATCCCTTACCATTTGTGCAAAAGTGTTGAGAAAATATAACTACTCATATTAGCTTAAAAAGTAATACCCAAAGTGATGAAATGAGATTTAAGTTTTAGATCGAATCAATTATTTTGTGAATGGTAAAAATTGGTGCACATACAAAAGAGTGAAGAGTTGGCTTTTGTAACACAGCAGTAATTGGTTTTACTGGGAAAAAAGCAGCTGAATCAATAAGCACTAAGGTTGCAGTCTGATTTTGTTGATTGATCTCATGATCTCAGCAACTTCTAAGCGATACAGTTACTACTGCTGGCCATTAAAAAAAATTATGCATGTTCTGAAGAGCTACTAAACAACTGAAACAACACTATTATTTTTAAAAGCCTCCTAATTCTGCCATTTCAGATAAATTTTAATCATTTGATATTGTTGCCTTTGTATGGAAATCTTCAGGGTACATTAATGTACTTCAGCTTGGCTGTCTTCTGTCTGGAAAGAAATTTTAGAAGTCACTTCACTCAGGCAGATTGCAGTAGACTTTACTTTTCTTTAATGCCGTGTCTAGGTCTCCACCATGACTCAGCAAGGAGCCCAATTACTAGTTCTCTTCTATATGTCTGTTTAAACTGTGTTTTTCATTGTATATGTTATAAAGGTGCATAAATTACTATGGAAGTCTAAAATCATCTTTATTTGGCTGAAGGGAGAATTTCATTCGTAATGGACCTTAGTCAGACATCAGGTCTTTCACTAGGTGTTGCATTCGCCTTGATAAAGAGTTTACTGTCCACCCAGGTAGTAACTCATATGGAATTACACCCAAGGGACACAAGCATTTCCAGAGCAACTTTAGAAATTAATGATCCTTTGTGGGAAGTTGTAAAACCTGAGATCTTCATTAAGTATCAAGTGTATGAATTGTAATAGACCCTCAAGGGGACATCTGAGTCTGAACAGAAGCTGAGGGAGAAAAAGAATGTGGGAGAAGACACTTGTCTCCGGCTCAGTAGCCTTTCCGGGAAAAGCAATTCTGCAGACAGACCCTGTCAGAGAATCAGTTCCCATCTGACGGATGTGGAAACTGCCAGATAGCTTTTCAGTTTAATGGTATTGATATAGACTATCTCAAGCTAGAAAAAGTATAGATATCTATAAAAAAAAATGATTTCTCTCTTTTCACTTTTTTCTCTACAGCTGTCCCTAATAAACCTTACTTGCACTCTTAAATATGGTATACTGAATTATTTTGTGTTTACCATAAGGTATAGCTACCATCATGGATGACTATGGGGTGTCTGGCATATCACAACATCCTGCTTTCAAGAGAATGGCCAACTAAGCTATTGGTGCCCGAAACCTCAATTCAAAACCAGCGCTAGTGCACAAAGGAGCACTGGGCTAAGGCAGCTGTAAGCCTTTATGGGATGTCCCCACGGCTTTCTCTTGTCTTTTACTTACAGATATTGATGGTGTGACCCACAGCCTGAGTGGTGATCACCAAGTCCCCTCATCTACCTCATTTTGTAAACCCACTGAGCTGCTTGAGGTCCTCCCTTCAACTGTCATCCCCAGTGACGGTCAGGAGAGATGAGCTCGTCTTCCCCTGCAGAGGTGGAGACGTGCCTAGGGAGCCCTGACTGTCTGAGGCCTGTGCCTGAGCCCTGAGTACACTTTAAACTTTCACACCATCCAGCTGTGATTGTCCAAAACAACATGGCAGCAGTACGTAAGAGTGAGCAGGCGCGTTTCTGAGCTCACTCTTATCTGTAGGGAAAGACACCACTGAACAGGAGAATTCTCCAGTGTATGGGAGTGTGCTTGGCAAACTGAAGAAACATCCATCAATATTCAATTTTGAATGGATTATCTAGACATTTCCTTGGAGGGTAACACAGATTTGGAAACTAAGCATAGTTAACCATACGGATTAACAAAGAAAGAGAGTGCATATTGCTGCCTTCCTTTAGATTCCTTCTGTAAATACCTTAACATTGGCTAAGTAATCATTATGCTACATAATCTCCCTTAAACTTTAGACAAGGTAGGGATTAAGTCCTCGCAAGGTGAAGAAGGCAACAGAAAAAACAGACCCAGTGCTGCTCACTGACTTAGGAAAATACTTGTCACCATGGCGGTTTTTTTGCCATTTGAGACTCTTGCACAGAAGTAAAATCTGAGGCGTGACTGTTCCACATGCGTCAAAGAACCATTTTCTGAGAGCAGCTTCCATGCGAGGCATGTAGCATTCGCAATTCACAGGCAGATGGGGCTCAGTTAAAGGGCTTCCAAAGACTACCAAACCTGCTGGGTTCTTTATAGCTAAAAGGAAGCATTAGCGAAGCACAATGACGCATTTCCATATTCTCTATTGTTCTGTATTATGTTCTCTACTGTGGAGCCATTTAGACAAGTTGTTTCTTTTAAGTGTCCTTCCACTCCTTCTGCTAATATCACATTTAAAGCCACGATCTCTCTGCGTAGGAAATTATAGGAGAGGTGTGATAGTAAATAGTTTTTAAGATTTTTCTGTCAAAATTAAAATTTCTTCTTAATTTCTCAGCTATTTTTAAATCAATCTAGAAATGACTGAAAACACTTCTGGTTGAAAATAAAAATCTGAGGTAGACAAAATCTTCAGAAAAAACTATGAAGTTTCACTCTTACAATGGAAGTGGTGGTGTTTGTGTTCAAATAACTAACAGAGCAACTGTGCATTTTATCAGACACATCACTGAAGAGAAAATTTATCTAATTTCTCTACAGTGTTGATTAATATTTAATTCCTTAGATTACTTTTAATTCAATCAACCAATTAAAATGAGGTTTTTTCTCACTGAACATACTTAAATTTAATCTGGTTTTAGCAGTTTTCATAGCAGAAAAGCCTGTTGACAATTCCTGATATTTCAAGCATGTTTAAAATAACTATTGCTTTAGGATTTATGGCTTCTGCTTGTGAACATTTGGAGTTGGACATAAGGAGGCCGAGTAACAATAATGACCTAAAAGCTTCAGATGAAGTTTGAGTCTCAACAAAAAGTAACGCAGAAATTAACACATCCTTCAAATAAAAAAAGCCCCATGATGGATCCTGTTCCTGATATGTTCCCAAATGTCTTAAACTGATTTCAAGATGTGTAAAATTGACTAATATAGGAGAAAAGATTCATACAACTGCTATCAATATTTTTAGTTGTACTCCTCAGTGTTTGCACTGGCAGTACATCAAGCATCACCTGTCATGGACCCAGACCTTACGGACCTTGCTACGGTACAGATTCTAAAGAAATGAAGTGATCCTGCCTCAATAGGACTGACACTGGTTAGATGCAAACAGATGGGTGAACATCAAACAGTAATGAAACACTAATAAACAGCGCAGCCTAAATGGTGTTCTGTCTCAGGGACACCAACAGACAAGGAGAATTTCAACAAGCTCTCTGAAATTTCTGGGAACTCCTCCTAGGTAAAATGGACAAGACAACAAGCAAGTTGTCAGGAGGACAACAAAACCTGGCACAACAGGGTGGCTGGCCTGCAAACTTGACTGTATGATTCCAGATGAAAGCTGGCTGGTTGGAGGCATGACTGTAAAAGTCATGACAACTGCAGTAAGCTTAAGGCAACAAAATGAAGCATGAATTTTACATGGTTAGAGAAAAGGAGAAGTTACGGTCCATGTGATCAGAAATAGATAGCAGTGGGTGAAGTTCTTTCTTTGAAAAAGAGATTTATCCTTTCTTTGGTAAGAGATTTAAACCCCAAGTAGAAGTCAGCAGAGCACAGGTAAAGAGTCAGAAGAGTCTTCAAGCTCTCCACTGAAGTTACATAAGATGAGCATGAAAGCAGATAACAAGGAGAAAAGACAGAGCCAGGAGTTACATTTTGGCAATAAGACTAAATTGGAGGAGACGGGTAAAAGGACAGTGATAAATAACATCAATACGGCAGGAGAGAAGAAGAGGAGTCAGTGGACTCCCTCACAGGAGAGGGAAGCGTCAGGCCACCACACTTCGCAGCAAGATGGGGACATGGGGACTGTGAAGGAAGCAGAGGACTTTTGCAGAGAAAAAGTCAGCAAAGGGATCCAGGTCTGTAAGCACCAAAACTCAAACAAAACGCACTTTTTTTTTTTTTTTTT
>VYZM01015388.1:202235-214119 GCA_013398915.1 Dromas ardeola
CTCTTTTCAGACATGTCATGGACAACAAAGGAGAAGTAAGGAGAAGAAGCAACATGAAGTGGGGAACGGCAGACGAAGGAGAGATGCAGTGGCATGCAGTAGGAGGAGGACAGGGACAGAACACATGTAGAGGATGGGTTGGAGGGAGGACAAAGGTGGGAGAAAGGTTGTCAAAGGCAAAAGCAGGCACACACTAAAAAGAGTGTGGATGTGGATCATGGCTCGTCTGGTGGGAGAAGGGAAGAGATTGGGAGGATAAAGAAACAGAGGGATCTCATGAGAAACTCACCAGGTGAGTGAATTTTAAGGACATGAAGAGGAAGCAAATGGAGGCACTGGAGAGAGAAAAAGGAGAGGAAGCGGGAGGGAGAAGGATTCAGTGGAACAAGGCAGGGAGTAGTAAAAGTTGTAGTAGTAAAACATTACAAACAATCAAAACCAAAAATCCCCCATGCCTATGAGCAGTGTCTTCTCTTTGAGGGGAAGTGCAGGGGATTGCACTGTTTTGACTTAGATCTCCCTTGTTTTGCCTGCAGCTGCCATTTTCATGCATGCAGTACAACATTTATTTCAGAGAGGGGAAAATTCCCTTTAGAAAGGAGATGGCCATTGTCTACATTTCACAGGCAGTTGTGCTTTTCCATCAGCCAGCTTAGAAACAACAGAACCCTGGCTAAAATTAAACTATTTTTTCTTGGCAGAAATATTAACATCAAATGACTTTTGCTATCCTTCATTCAAGGCAGTGGGCAAAAGAAAACTTCCGAAGTATTCATGTGAATATTTAAAAGTAGGGAAAATAACAGTCCAGATATGCTGCAATTCCATCTAGTTCCCACAGGCAAAATGATGCCAATACATCTCTCTGAAGAGCTGTTATTCTGGCATTTATTGGTCCTCGTCAGCTGCTGATTGGAGGGGAAAGGAGATAATGTGCAGGAAAGAAGCATATTAGAGGGGTCCCATTTCATGCTTTGGGATTTGGATTTGCTTGCAGTATTATCCAGTTCCACGAACTCATTTCTCCTTTCACATGCAGGTTCAGTACAGAATCAGATTCGTCTCTGCCTTCCTCTCCCTACACTCCCATTACCAAAGGAGGCAACACAGTGAGAAGTGTAAGCAAAGGGTGATTTAAGGGATTCCAATTTCATGCATCGGTGGTTCCTTAGGAGGGCCTTTACTTTGTTTGCACTTGTCCGTAAGGTGTTCAAACCACATTTAACACACTTTCTGACAAAAACAATACTATGCTTAATTCTTACTGCTCAAGTGAAAGTGTACTTGGGATCTGTGAAGAAAATCTGCAGGTTTTAAAAATATCTATACTATTTCCAGTGGCTTAGTTTGGGCTGAGCTTTGTTTTCTGGGAGGCTGAAAGTCACTGCTCAGCTCTTCCCAATGCAATCTTCTTTCTTGTGCCTTCCAGCTCTGACAGCTCACTGGCAAATGATACATACCGTACTGTTTCGCTGGAACCCCTCCTGCCTCTTGCCTGTATCCCGTAGCTCATCTGGTGGGATAAAGACAGGGAAAGCTTTCAGTTTTTAGTGCAGGAAATAAGAGGGACTGGGCAGGTGCAGCAGAAAAAGCTCACAGTTGCTGTCTCTGTCATTGCCTACATTCGCTTTAATACAGAATTGCCTGAACTCATGTAATATGCCTTGTTTGTCCTCTGGGCAGGCAACAAGATTCAGAGCCCAGGAATGGAAAGTCTGAAAGGAGCTGGATGCAGGCAAGAGCAAACTCTCTCCTGCCAGAGACCTGGAGCAGCCCTGCCCCGCGGCGTTCCTAATGCAAGCCAGGGGAGGATGCTGACTTCATTAGGGGAAGCTTTGATGACAGAGTGAAACACATCTCTTCCTCAAGAAATTCCCCCAGGACGAGAGAGTCGTGCAAAACCTGCCTGGCTTCCCGTGAAAAGCCATCCCCGGCCTACCATCCAGAATGCCTCTGCCCTTCTGCAACACAGCAAGTTGCAAAACGTAAAACCTGTCCCCCACCGCTTTGGCAGTGGGTGTAAAACAAGCCCAGTAATTTGAAAGGCAAACAGCAGCCTCCTCACTACATGACTGAGGTAACTCAAGATGGCGAATAACAGACAAGATGGTTTGCTAGCCAAAAATCAATTTCACTGGCTTTCGTCAACATGATGGAAGACTGGGCAACTGAGGGCAACTGAGACTAGGCAACGCTTTATAATTTTTTTCATACACACACACCCCCCTCCGGTCGATTTCTTTAACTTTACTTTTTAGAAAGTTTAATAAGATGGAGGTAAAATCCATTTCAAATAGCCATATTAAATGAGAAAACCCAAGAAAATGAAAATGTTTAAGTGAGATATTTCGCTTTGACCAGAAAATCACTTGCCAAGTTTTTCCATTAATTCATGAATAGCTTTATATTAACTGAAAGCTGCATTTTTCTTTGAAATAAAAAATTGCTGAAGTCTGGCTGTGACATGCTTTCTGTCACTAAGTATTTCTGAATCAGTAGATATAGCAAGTCTGAGCTCACATGTAACCAACAAAAAAAAGCTGATTTTCTTGACACTACTGAAAGGCAGTTATGGAAGAAGTTATGGGGAGAAACTCTCTATTTCTCCTAACGATAGGAGATTCTTTCAGAATGTACTGTGTCTTGATGTTATCTCTTCTTTAACCTATGCAGTATTATCACATAAATTCCCGCCCTGATTTCAACAATGCTGTCAGCAAATATTCCAGAGTTAAAAATTGAAACACTGAACAATTTATTCATAACCCTAGCCTCTTTTTTTTTATTTGCAAAGTACTGGTGAATACATTTAGTGTTCACAAAGGTGGTTATTGCCAAGTGTTTTTCATTTAATCATACAGAATGCATAGCAAGTATTCATAGGATATTAATTTTGAGCATTTGCTATGTGTTTTTCTTTATTTGGGTAAGTCACTATCTTCTAACTCTCTAACCCATCCAGGATGTCCCATTCCTGATGCACACAATCATGCACACCCTTGCACAAGAATTCACAACATCATTTCTTTGCATGAATAAACTTTTGAACAAAGATTCACATATGTGTAACTATTAGCCAACAGCTGATTGGCACCAAATTAGGCACTCTTGTAAACAGAGTTTATGAAAGATTTGGCTATGGCAGTTCTTACCAACTTCAGTTAATATTTTCTTGGTAGAGGTGACTGTGAACTGCCTCTTGTGTAATGTCCTGAGCAAGTTAATAGTGCCTTCCTGGGTCTGATTTTTTAAAGGTCTGTCAAAATAACTAGCTACAGGATTACCCCCAAGTAAGGCATGGGAAAAGACTAAGCTCATCATGGTTTCTTCAGGAATGGAAAGAAATCCCAAACAATGTGAAATGTGTGTCCAATCTGAAAAGCAACCACTCAATCTAGTGCAAGGGCAGCTGATGTTATGCAAAATGCACTTGTAAAATATATAGCAAATTTTCAACACCAAGGAAGAATTCTTACGGACAGTTAAAATTCAAAGCATGTTGTTCACATGTGTAGAAACGTTGACAACAACTTATTCTGAAGTGGTGTGTAGCATAGCTCTGAGCTAAGCCAATTTGACAAGTCACACACGTGCAGTTAGCTGCTCACATAAGTCCCTCCAGCTTTCTGCTCAGGGGTCAGGAGTTTCCCTGAGCAGTGTCAGGTTTGAGGCAGGACCATTAGTGGGCACATTACACGACTCCAAAGTCCATGCCACGCTGGCACTCGAATTAACCTCCTGAGGGAGGAAGGTTTGGGTCTTCTGGGCATGAGCAACATACTTTTCTAGAGCAGCAAACCCAGAAAGTGAAACAGGGAGAAGGTGACAAAAAGCAGCAGGAACAACAAAACTCTTGCCACAACTTTCATTGGGTCATTGAGAGTATCCATATCTGACCAGACTTTATTTTACCCTCTTTTCCTTTTTGGCTCACTTTATCCATCCCTTGATCTCTCTCCCCTTTAATGTAAATTATTTGCCCTGACACCAATATACCACAGAGTAAATGAATCACTGCAGTAGTCATTATGAAAATATAAATCACTGGTTATCTGTTCCTGCATGTGTAGGCAGACAATATATTCGGTAATAAACCATGTGCTGAAATGGAGAGATTTATCTGGTGCATTATCTTTGGGAAAATACTTGTGCCTAATATGAATTTGTGGAAGTGTGATCTCACCTGGTGTCTCTCTGAGGTGAGAGGAGGGTGTGGAGGAGCAGGATCGGTTGGGGTTCTTACAAAAGAAAAGCTGTTGCCAAAAATTCATCCAGGCTAGCGTGAAAAGCAAAAAATATTCCACAGAGGAATAAAAAGAAAAAAATAGCCAAGAGAAAGAAAACGCAGTAACTCACAGAACAAGAAAGAAATTCACTAGTAACAAACAACTTCCCATACAGTCTTCTGTTACTCAAGAAGAACCAGGGGCAATAAGCAGGTATGGTCCTATAAACTTTATTATGTCTTGAACTGCTCCTCCAACTATATTCCCAGTGATGCAGATAATCCACACAGGCAGAAGAGGGACAATTGTGAACAATAGTAATTCTCCAAAGAAAAATTCTATTAAAAAAATCCTCCAGGTCTTTTTACTATATTACCTCCTGGAGAAAGCCAGCAGTCGGTGAAAACCTCAAACCTATTTGGTAAAGTGAATCATCAGCTGGATCTGATGTTGATTGTGGTGGAGATAAGGTTCACATGCAGCTGTACAGGAGAAGACAACATTTGCAAACAACAAAGATAACAAACACAGAGGAAGCAACTATTGACCATTGCTACATAGGCAGTGCAAGGGTAAAAATGGACACAGTCTAAACCCACCAACTCTCTCATTCCATAAAACACCATGTCTGGGGGCAACCGGGTGATATTTTTGGTGTGAGGGGTTTTCCTCCCCTAGACAAAGAGACAGCCCTCACCAGTGCGGCTTGACTTCTAGAGAAAAACATCAGTGAAAGCAAAATGCTTGCAACATCTGCTGTAGACAGCCCCCTAGAAAATAACTTGGAGCAATGCAGCAGACTGCTGGCATTATAGAGCAGCAAAGAAGGAGAAGGAGAACGAGGAGGAGGAGGAGGGGGAGGAGGAGGAGGAGAAGGAGAAGGAGAAGGAGAAGGAGAAGGAGAAGGAGAAGGAGAAGGAGAAGGAGAAGGAGAAGGAGAAGGAGAAGGAGAAGGAGAAGGAGAAGGAGAAGGAGAAAGAAGGAGAAGGAGAAGGAGAGGAGGAGAGGAGAAGATGCAAAGAGTCCCACTGACAGTTCTTTCAACAGGATCTCCTTTTTGGATGAAAAGTGCAGACAGTGTAGCAGTAGGAAGAGATGACTGGCAGACACTCTGATGTACAATTAACTGTGTGATTCCTCATAGTATTACTTCAAGCTGAGAAAAAAACTCTTCAAATGCTTCACCTACGCATAAATTTCCTGCTGCAGATCTACAGAGCAGTTCTGGGGGGACCCTGCTGAACCATACTTACCCTCAAACATGAACATTCTCCACTTTTTTACAGTCAAGATCAGAATAACACAAAGAGCTCTTGGTGTGCCAAATTTCTGAGCTTCCCCTCCCTCCCTCCACCAGCCTTGTGGGATACCTGGCGTTCAGGCAACAGCATGGATCTAGGGTCAGGTCCAGGCTTGCAGCACCATCCTTTCCTGGGGCCAGTGTCTTTGATGCCATGATGCAGGTGGTTTATGTCAATAATGAGAATCCGTTCATGCGACAGCTTTGCACCTTGCTTTAATTCAGCACTTTTTTAAGACAAAAGTCCCATAAATTCAGTGTCAGCTGAGTCAGGTTTATGGTGCATGTGCAGCAAGCACGGTGAAACTGCCTTTTATGTGCATGTGTAGCACAACTGTGTAATACCCATGGTACCTGGGGGTTTCTGGCACCTTTAATGCGGCCTTCCTTTAATTTGATTGCCTATCTGATGTGTTATGCAAATGCAGGGAGGTATTTACGTTAACCACTGCATGGAAATCCTTTACTCATTTTTAGTGTCTCATTTATAACCTGTGACACTTTTGCAGAGTGATAGCTAGGAAGGTGGTTACCCCCCTACAAGTTGAGACAGAAACTGAAGATCTACATCTCTCAGGTGCCATCCAAGTGCCATCGGTATGTGCCCATACAAGTCCCACCAAAATCAGCCGGAAAACTCTGTGTGTGCCCATGAGAAAGGCTTTACTGCTCCATTTTTTGAGCAGGAGTTTGAAGGCTGGGAACAACTGGCAGTGGCAGTTACTTCATATCGGCACAGTGGAAGCATCCAGAGAAGCTGGGAATTCCCCTCAAACTTTTTTGCAGAAGCTAGGCACAAATAAACAAGTAAATAAGTATGTTAAGTGACAGCACCACCCCCAACCCCCCTAGAAAAACAGATTTCATTTCATTATAGAACATAAGCAGTTGGAGAAGTTTTCTGAATCAAAAGGGGACATGACCACGAAGTGCTGTGTATGCTCGTGATTCCTGAGGTCTTCCTGGGCTTCATCTCCTTAGTTTAGATCCTATTGATCCACGGAACTGTTCAGAAAAACTACCTGAAACTTAATCAAGATTATACCCAGGATGTGTTTACTATGCTTTGTCTTAACTTCCTTCGGTATTACTGACCAAATACTTTGGTATTGCTGACCAAAATACTTTTTTCTGAATAACCAGAATTGACCCTTTGCTTGTTTTCATAAAAACAAAATAAAAACTGGATTCATATTTATCTTAGGAGTAGTTTTCAAAATGGACCCAGGAAAAGGAAGTCACGGATAAAAAAATACAGATGGGCAATTTTGGCACTAACAAATACACTTAAAAATAGTTAAAAAATAAATTACCTTTGCCCCAGGCATCTTTTAGGATTTTGTTGTTCAGTTCAGTGAACTGGTTCACTTTTATTGTCTCGCTAAAGTTGTGACTGCAATCGAAATTACACTTAATGCATCTAGCAGATTAGTTAACTGGGCAGTATCATTTAAAGTTTGAAGTATACGTGCCTGTATATAAATAAATATATATAAAGGCTTTTAAAGCTTTTCTTTGTGGAAGATCTTTGTGGGTTGTTACTTCTTACAGGTAAAAAGCAAGCTTCTGGAGAGTTTAATTGGTTTATAATTATGTTTGATAGGGAATAATTTTTTAGAAATAGATTCTTTTGTTTTTCACATTCAAAGCTGTTGAAATTGAATACAAAAGACATCTTTTAATGGTAGGAGAATACATAGTTTTAAACTTCCACCTCCTCTGGTACTTTGATTTCTAGCAAGATGGCAATTGTGTGAAAAAGCGGGGCAAGCCTTAGTACCACATATTTTCTATACTCTAAACCACATGAACAAAGAAGGGGTTTTTTTGGAGAAGAAATTTCTTGAACACCTGAGGAGAAAAATAGTCTTGTCTTTGAAGTACTTGATCCTATTTAAGCATCAGACCTACATCTTCTTTATCTTTTGATTTTCCAAGCTGAGGAATAAAATGGAACTGAGCATTTGCTATCTCCTTGAGCATGTTTGAGATAACAGAAATCACAGCTTCAAAAAACAAGACAAATGATGGCAGAATTGATCGATGCCAATTCTCTAAGTGTTTCTGGATTATCAGGAGGGGAAACCCTGACAGCAATCTACAGACCACCTTGCGTGGCTCCTCTGCCAGCAGTTACCACTCTCTGAGGCTTCTTCACTCCTGTCACGTACTACTTGCCTATCTGTTCTGGTAAATCAAAATTACTGCAAAGTGCAGTGGCAGAGGAGGTGGCACAGAGCAAGCTTTGGCAGGGGTCAGTGAGGTTCTCGGGTAGTAATAACTAAAATGCCTCATTATTATTTACTTCAAAAGGAGATTGATGTTGGGCTATAGTTCCTGATTCCTTCAAAGTACCAACAACAGAAGGACAATATGAAGTACTGTCAGTATCACAGTAACAGTCCTAGGGGCTTTCTGACCCTTCCTCTAGAGAAAAGGAGTAAGGATGCAAAGTCTTTCCCTTAAGGAGTTTGTGGAGTGGTGAGATTCCATACAGAAAATAACAAGGTACGCATAAATATCACTTGTAGCTATAGTTCTGAAAACCAGCCCTGCCTCACTTCCAGGTAACATTATGACCATCCATAAATTCTAGGGTTCGCTTATATAATTGTATCACGCAAACCAACAAGATCTCAGGCACCGTCTCTTATGCGATACAGAATAACCTGCAATGAACCACTGCCATAGATGCTGGCTGGCCCAGTGAAACACCCAGGCTAAATCTGTGCTAGTTTATTAAACAGTGCGAGACTGTCCTTGGACACTGAGACTCAAGTGCCTCTACCAGGCTGGGGCAGAGCAGTCCCTGATGCGCTTCAAGCTTGCACCAGCCGGCACTCTCCCAAGCAGTCCCCCGGCAAGAGACGGGGACCACCCCAAAGAAGCAGTTTTAGAGGATAAGAGAGCATATAACATCATGGACATGGGCTGTGCCGTACTGGTTGGTCTCAGCAGCAGCAGCTCCAGCACATTCAACTTCCCAGGCAGGGATGCAGCCGTAAGGGCAACCAGAGATCCAAAAATCGATGTGTTTAAATTCTCCATGCACATTTATGTTTCTCCTGCACCATCCTTTGAACTAGTCAAATGTACCTACTGACGTTCTAGTTTCTTCTTTGGGATTGCTTACATTTCGTGTAAAACACAGCAAATACCACACTCTTTGTTGCCTTATCTCCTCTGACTTCAACTAAGTTTCATTGAAGGGGATTTTGGTCCATGGTAAGTTACGCCACCAAATCTAATCATGAATACTCTTTATCTGGAAGGCATTTGCCATTAAAATGTGGGGCGATGTGCTTAACAGTACCTACCTGAAACCACTGAAACCCATGTTTTATCATGATTGATTACTTAATCAAAAGTATTCCTTTAAAAAAAAAAAAAAAGACAAATCTATAAAGGTTCTCAAAACAAATACTCGAGTGAATACTTGTAGATGTTTTATATTACTTAGTCCTTAACAACAACCTTCTCTCCTCTTCCCATTCACACAGTTTCACGTCCAATTTATATTGTAGTCAGGTAAGGTAACTTGCCATCTGCCCCGCACAGAACAAACAAACATTTGTTTTCAAGCAGCTGTGCTGTTGGTAAGGTTATCACCCCCGCTCACGTCCGGTTTTTTGCTACCTGTTAGCAGAGCTGCTTGTCTGATTGCTCCCTAAGCAATTTAGTCAAAATGACCTCTATAAATAAACACCTGCCACTTGGCTCCTTTAAGCTCGCGGGTCCCTTTCGGACTGCAGCAAGCTGGGAAGTGTTCACACGGGGGCCTGTTCTGGCGGATACAGAGCAATAGCCTCTGGCTGCAAGGTAGTGCCCAGAAACCGAGGACAGGCTGGGGTGAGCATTCTTCTCCACCAGCAAAGTTCAACACAGAAGACAGTGTCTGTCCACAGCCAAAGTGAAGTAGGTTTTGGTTTTTTTAAATGTGATTATGTCAAGGCATAACATCGCACTACATAAGAACAATATTTTTTCCCCTCCCTCCAGAATGCTATTACAGTGCTCAATGCTAAAGCGAAATACATGTGTATTTCCAGATATTACGGAACTGCAAATGTTTAAGATGCATTTGTTGGTGGCATGTGTTTCTTTTTCATTTCCCTGCCTCCTTGAGGAAAAAAGACAAAGCACTTAATAAAGTGACCAATTAAGGAAGTTTTCTTTAAGTGTCAACTTTAAAAGAAGAAGAAATCTCTCCCCAGGTTCCACCTGTGTCTACACAGAGGAGGTCATAATTCCTGCAGAGCGCACTTCTTATTTGCATTTTAAATCAACAGTCTCAGACTTTGCTGGCATTTTATTCCACAAAGTGGCAAAGGAGTGTTATAATTTTTTTTTATACAGATTTTTTAAAGTCAGTTTATTTCAAACTGGACTTTCAGAGAAAGATACTAAAAGTGGCCCTGCCTACATTAAAGGAAGCTTGTTTAATTCATGAGTCTTGTACTAGAATTCCTTAGTCCTAAGACCTTGATGCATTTCAAAATGGCATGGGACTGATTGATTGTTAGCTATAAGATAAGGAGTTTTATGCCATCCTGGAAGGATTCCCAGTACATATGGTCTATTAATGTATGATGACACATATCCAGTCTGATCAGAGGATCTCCAGCCTGAATTACAGCTCCAGCACAAACCTGGAGAAGTTCTATCTTATTGTCCTCTCCCACCCTTTGCTTTCTGCCACGAGCACCTCCGACCCACTCTTTCCATGTGGTACAATGGTAACACAAATTAAACACTGATGCATGACTTGAAGACATCTGCTAGACTGGTCCCACTGGAATTCTGAAAAATCATTTTACTGGTTTTATGCCATAACGAAAAAGAATATGTATTTTTTAGGTACTTCAAGGTATTTTTTACACTAAATATGCAACTATTCTACAGTTGTAAACATGCAAGCTACTTTTCAAAATAGTGGCCTGCTTTCATGTTGTGTCTGGGGGAAAAAGGTTGTCTGGCAACTCTGTCTCAGGCTTGGATCTTCGGTAGATGCTATGTCCAGACAGAGGTGGCAAAATGAAACCACTGATGTTAATTGGAAAAAAATCTCTGTGTGGAAAAGTTGTTATCAAAAACATACCTATGTATAGCATGTCCAGTATATTAGCCTAACTTCAAATATTTCAGTAATTATTCTCCCTAGTCACCCTAACATTTTACTTTCAGAAAAGAAAGGCTAGTGTCTGTCTAGACTGAAAGACCTCTTCCCTGAAGCATTTAGATGAAATCTAGGGAGCTGGTGTCCTCTGCCCTTACTAGACAGTAGAGCAGTTTATAAACTTTGTGACCCATTTTTCACCAGTATCCATGCAAGGATTCAGATCTATTCATTTCTAATTCTCAGCCAGAGAAAGAATTATTACAAAGTCTTTCTCCCAGTTCTTATTTTTAAAGGGAGTTTAAAATTATGGAAATGGAACTTCTCATGGGAGGGAAAGCCTAACATCCTTGGCTGTTGTCCTTTTAAACCTGATATAATTAAGTCCCAGGAAAGCTCCATCTCAGCAGCAGAGTTTGATTTTAATGAATAATGCTTTCTCTTTAAAGGCAGAAGTGTGTCTGCAATAGAGGTCTTGGCTTTATAAAATGTGGTCTTAGAGAGCAGAATCCACTTGAACCGCAAGCTCACCACATGCTATAGCTGGATGAAGTTTTGGTATAACACGGGCAACCTGTGGAAATGTTCCCTTTGTACTTCTGTAGCTATTTTCCTCTTCTCAGAAATAAATACGGTGACAGACTCAGACACCACAATGCTCGGAGCCAGTAGAGCTTGTGGAGCAGTTACACAAGCTGCTCAAGACAGACCCAGCAGTCTGCCACAGCCATGACCTTAAATAGCTTTTCTTTCTATGCCAGTTCAAGCCATGGTTTGACTTTACAGCAAATCTGACTTCAGGGCTGCTAACATCGGAGCAGAAATGCTGCGGCCACATAACACAAAGCATTGATCCAATATACATTCACTCTGCCAGCTCAAATCTGCTGAAACAATATCAAGAGGTTATGTTCGTACAGGCAGGCTTCATACCATATCATGTATTCACACCACGCCGTGCTCCCGAACAGGTATTGTCAGCCCTGCCAGAGCTGGCAGGAAGCCAGCACAGACTCCGTGTCACTTGCAGGGACTATCCGGATAGAAATACAGTCATGCGCTATGCTTAACCCACACCAAATTTGTACTACTGCATGATTCAGCAGTGTCTCATCCAGCATTACAGGTCATGGGGGTTTGGCCTCATTCCTCCTCTGTCCCAAGACCCTGATCAAGAAATGACAGACATCTGTAGTGCTGGTTTCCTTTCCCTTCCCTTCCCTTCCCTTCCCTTCCCTTCCC